>MNPL01002679.1:0-29152 GCA_002081605.1 Tropilaelaps mercedesae
TATATATATATATATATATATATATATAACGCGCACGAGAAAGCACAATTGAGGTTGATGCCTTGTAGGCTGTTTTAAATGGCCAGCACATTGTCGTACACGTTTTTATCCAACGAGACGTCGTAGATAATTGCCAATTCGTAACACCTTCTCTATCAAAAGCCCTGCAATAGACTTTGAGTTCGCCGTAGAGAGTACAAGCGTACCTAGTACACAGACCTAAGCGATGGTGACATATATTTTTTATTTTAGTTCTATACTGATGGTATCCAGAATAAAGCCATTTCAGGCTTCAAACAGAGAGGGTTTACTGTATTTAGTGCACTGTATTTAGCTAAATTTTTCACGGACCACAAACTTGGAATTACCCATGGATACCCGAGGGGCACTTCATCACAGCTACATCTTATTATAATTTACTTATTTGTGTTAGCGACCATGCAAATACATCTTTATATATACATAGTCGAATTGATTATATATTGCTTTATAATTATTTTTAATTTATTATTAAGCATAATAGTGCATCATTGTTGTCAATTGTGCTCCTCTAAAGCCCTAAATGTATTTGTGTATTTGAGCATTTAGTTTAAGAAGAGATACAGCTTCTATGACCCAATTCGTTCTCCGTTTGTTTGTGTAGTGCCTTATCAGGCCATTGTCCGTTCCAGATTGTTAATCACTTCGTATACACCGTGCAACGGTATGCTGGCTTGGTAGGAGCACCTTGACCAGTCGTTATATCGAGATCGTCGTCGCGTGGTTCCAAAGCGAGGTAATCCCCAAAAGTCAAATGAGTTTTTCCAGGGAGAATGTCCTTAACGAAACCCAAAATATGGACGTCGTTAAGCCCGTAAACAGTTGGAGTTTTTGCTACAACAAATTGCTCTGAAATAGGAGAATTGTCGTTAACGAATTATTTCAATTCGTGTAACAGGGCTTGGGTGCCAGAAGTTTGCCATACAGAACTGCGTGAATACGGCGAATGACTCTTCATCGAATAAGGTTGCCACAAGGGCAATGCACTTCGTCATGTTTAACCCGTTAGAGCCCAAATGATGGAGAGTGTCAAGACTGTCAGCTACCTGAAAGTCATCACAGAAGATTAAATACGGTGCTAGTTCAATATAAATTTCAAATATCTTACATTCGCTTGCAGATTGAGCGTTGTTCAGTCACTAGAATGAGTAAGACGCTAATAATTTATCTTGAAAGCATGCTATTGCTAACATAATCAAAATAAGAAATTACATTAGTTCCTAATCTGAAGAGAAATAATAAGTCGTAGGCACCTGAGTCTCAAACACATCTAAGTCGGCGATAAGACGTGCAAGACCAGTACCACTCAACATACTAATAAGTACAGGTATTAACTCAATGCTGTAATCCGACATGTCCATACCGGCCAGGATCTCGATGACTCGATTCTGAGGATTTCGGTTCTGTCTCACTGACTGCACTCGCCTTAACTGGCTGTTAGGGAGTGGCCAGTGTCTGTCATGGCTTTTATGTATCGGCCAAAGACGCGCTCTTTAAATGTTCCTTCTAGAATCAAACTTCCAATCTGCCACTCAGCGAATAGACAACAAGAGAAGGCACAGTAAACACGGCATTTATCTTACCTAAACGAATGGAAGTTCAGTTTCATATAGGAACGTGGCAGTGGGATTTCGAATTCACCAAAACACAAAACGTGGAGATCGACAACGTTGCATATACGTACGTTCATTTTCATCTTTATTAGCGTTTTAGGATCTAGTGGATTTAGTGGATTCCAATCTTGGCGCATATTAGCTTATTAAAGTAATTAATAAAAATTCGGCAAATAAGCTGAGAATCTTAGTATTTGCTCGTTCGATCACCATAAGGAGGTGGTGCATATAAGTAATTCGTCGTGTCAAACTAGAGCAATTGAGTCCGAGACATGTATGCAAACTAATTCGGCACGTTTTTCACCACTATGTGCCTACATTTAAATAATCAAGCTCAGTGGAATAAGGTACGTTCATTTATTAGACATATTTTAGATTTTAGCGGTTTTTTCTTGATGAATTTTCCAACTTGATGTGCACACTTCCGCGCCGTTATGAAATACCAATGATGTCTGGCGTATAATATTATACACGCACGTATCTAATAATAAAATTTTTAGAGCTGACCATCAGCTAATATTTAACGTCCACGGTAGCGCTTTTTGAGCGCTATCGAACTCGGTGGCTTGGCGCATTACGTGGTGAGACCGAAGGAGACGCGTAAGTACACGGACGGATCTTATTCGGTGTAAGTAGACAAATTTCAGTCCGGAGGTCGCCGTTCAGTTTGTACCGTTCAGTGATTCTCTGGTCGCTCAGTTAAATAAATAATTCAAAACCTAGAAGGAGAAACCTATTTTACTGTGTAGTGGCCCATCTATGTTTTAGGCAGTTTGGAATTTTTCGCCTCTAAATAGACTCCTGCCCGGCGTATTGAGCATTTACGTTCTTATTTCATAGCATGGGGCCAAATATCTATGGTGACGATGTTCTTAAGGCATTGCTTCGAAATTTTGCCTCTTCAGAACACGAATAAATTAGCCTATACTGAGCTTCAGAATAAGTGAGATTTTGAATGAGCAGTACACAGTTGTGTAATAAGAGCCTGTATTTTCTACAGTTTAGGCTATTCGCCTAAATTATTACCTATCACTTAGTATAGTGTACGTAAATCTCGCAAATATGCTGAACGTACCTTCCGATATGACGAAGTACCAGGCGTAGACTCGCTCAGTTGTCGATTGTGGTTTTACTTTTTTCTAATCTGGACCTTCATGGAATCCGACTTTGGGGAATCCGAACGTCTTTCCATTTTGGTTTTTTGTGCGAAATACTCGCAGCGTTCGATAAACATGTTGACTCAAATAGAATGATAATTTGTAAGTCTATAAGTTAGTCACTTTTTAACAACATCCCTTACGGAATCAATACCTCTAAGCATCAAACATTAGTCAATTCCTCTGGAAATAGTAATGCGATATTAGCTACTCACAAAATCTAGTTATCATAAACCCTTTGAGAATCCTACTTCGCCTAAACAAATCTCAGATTTCTTGCCAGATTTCTTTCAGATAAACGCCAACTGATGATAGCATAGCAAAAGTGGTAGTTTGGTGCTCAAACTAAATGTAAAGTAACTCACAGGATGGACAATACAGTTACCATAAAATGTAAAATAATGCCGTGTACTGGTTCTTACGTATGTGTTTATACACTGAGGGTCCCGGTACGAGAAATAAACGTACAGCATATCCGAAAAAAACGGCCAGCTTTTTTAGTCTAAGTGGGCGGCATCTAGTCAGTCAGGGAAAGCACAATGACTGGTGATGATTTCTTATGGAAGACTTTCACGGCTAGAACCTCGGAAATTTGCCCAGTTCAGGCACAGAAAACAGCGGATATATAGTACCGTGTCAAACCAGAATTTGCAGATGTTCTACGGCGTCCGCTCGCGTTGCAGTCTCAGGATGAAAATACAGTGCACTACCGAGGTTCAGTGATGCCCGAAAGAAAATAGAGATTACGAATTGGGTCATCATTATCATGATGGTAATATGGCTGGCGCGTTTTACAGACGATTGCTGTAACAATATAAAAATTAGACGACGTTGCCACTACGGCATGCACTCATAAATATCCACCCGTATTCGTGCGAGGATTCAAATTTTTTCGGTGCACCACCAAAACATTAACTTTTACCATAGGCGGGAAACTTTGCCTGTAATCGAAGTGCCAGTGACTGTCGGTGATTAAGTACAACTAGACCGGGCGCGTTCGCGGCTTCTGTACTATAGGAGGTTGCTTGTATGGGATGACGCTATTAGGTAGTCAAGCAAATCTGTGGGATCGGTTCAAGAGTGACTCGCTCCCAACTGCGAAACGGCTCTAAGTGACATTGCATAAACAATAGCACATGAGAGCTATAAGGAATTCTGGAGGGCATATATCCCGATCTCTGCGTCATCAAGCAGTCGATCAGCCTGTATTCCTCTAAAAGCAACTCGGCAGCAGGCGGTACGGAAACGTGTAAGGTATCCTGGTAGTCAGCTGCGAGGGCTGGCCGCCTTACCTTGGCCCATGCGAGGGCTGCGGCTATTAATTTTGGAGTTGGCAGCACTTCGGTGTTGTCTGCGGGGCCCCCTGCTCCCTGGGGTCGAGGCATAATGTGACGTCTGCCATTGACTGGCAAGTACGCTACAGAGCGCTAGATCTCTTGTAAGCCTTCGTAGGCGTTGTAAAGCGTGGACAGCGTTATATGGGACTTGGACCACTTCAGAAATATAAATAGGCATGTAGCTTATAATAGCACCTTTAGACTAATTTTAAAGGTTCTTTTATATGAAACTATATAAATCTTATAGTACTAAATTTTTTTATAATTTTGGAGTATGGTATTCTGACCTCCGAAAACACATTAAGACAAATGCGTATGACCTAGATTTATGCAACTTGTCTGTAATCGATGTAATGTTCTAAAATATACGGTAAAGTTTATAGCCGGACTGACTTAACTATGCGAACCCGAACACCGTGGTTCCCTAATAATAAATTTTAACGATGCGTTGCTGAATATTCTATATATATCTAAACATATATATATATATGTATAGATCGGGCGAAACCCCGTGTGATTGATTTGGGCGAATGGACCCAGAATGCTACGGCATACATGTCATGCATTAATTCCCATTTTTTTTAACCGCGATCTTAATACCTACACTTAATTATTAACTGGTTTCCAGTCTCGGGCATGTACTATAAAATTCAAGCCTTATTTTATCGAAAAATTGAAGTGGATCAGAAGCTCCTACGAAGACATAAGCCGCACTAAACATTTTAGCACATGAAATTGATATCACAAATCTTATTATTAAATCTATAAATATTCTGACATGGGAAGGTTCCTACTCCGTTCTGATGTTATTCTCTGTACCCAATGTCGTTATTTAACTTGGCCAACAATTCAACACCACAACTGGCCGCGTAGAGTCGTTAGCGCTTTTCGTTGTTTCCGTCGTTTGGGAAAAAATGTTTACCTTTTTACCCTTTTTTAAATCTGTAAACCTATGAATCTGTAGAAATGAGTGACATAATCATCTAACGCTGTACGGTAGGTGCGTTCTATCTGGTATACAGGCTCTAACTTTACTATACGAATTCGCTTTTGTTATGGCTTTTTCCTACAAAGCGCATACGATAAAGCTGCAGCATAAATGCTTTATAAATATTTGTGATTACTTGTGAATTTCTGAGTAAAATTTGACGATATGTTATGAGGGTTTCCTCATTTTTAAAAGCGCAATCGTTGTTAAAGTTGCATATGAAATTTCTATGCATATAATAGGATTTCTATTTAGGAACGACAACAATATATTTCGATTTTTTAAACATTAATTTACTTGCACGATGTAGCAATTAGTTGATTGAACGCTTTTCAAGCATTATATTTGTGATGACTAATATATGCTCTAGGTTCGAGAAACCTTGACTCAACTGCTACAACTTTTAGGTTTCTAGTTTCTAAATTGTAGTTAAATAAAGCTAATTTTTATTTCACAGAATATTTTTGCAAGTTGTAGTACAGCTGTTTTGGCAACATCTCGTGCACTATGCGATTTGATATATTATTATTATTATTATTAATATTATTATTATTATCCCCAGAAACAGGTGTCATCTTGGCCTGTTTACGATCATCGGCGTTGAACAAACATCGTTTGAAATGTTCTCTGGTAGAACTTTCAGATATATACATTTTTTTATGATTTGCAAAAGATTTTTTTTCTAAATTGTATTGCAAACTGGCATTTATTCTTGACTAAAACTTCACATAGTTTTACACGCTTTCATAAAGAACATCACAGCCTATTCGTGGGAACCGAGCTTGCTATGTTTATGGATTGCATGTCTTTTTGAGCATACGGTTTAATTAAAAAATCGTATTTCTCGGATGGGTCGAAATCTTTATCTGCCTAAACCTCACGTTTAGTTCTCAACCTTTATTCTTGTTAGACCCGAAAGAATGTATGTTCAATGTCACTTTGAACACATACATAGTGCTTAGGAAACATCGTACCACGGACCTTACGACTAGTTTCAAGTGGTCTATATTTTATCATGGATATTGAAGGAAACGGAAGTTAAGTAGCCCGTTTTGAACAGGTTCATTGCGTAAAGCATATTTTGAACATAGAAAAATAAATAATTTACTGATGGTGTGAAAGTCAAGGACTAGCTATTCTATTTTTTGGCGAAGCCATTTCAGGTGTAGTACATCGTTTTCTGCACCTATAAATGACTTTGTATATATTAATTAATGCACGACGTCCTGCTTCGTTAAAAATACCTTAGTCGGAGCTTGCAATCATGCCAAGGCCGCGCGTTTCCAAACTAACGTAATTTTCAAAGCCAGGACGGACATCCTTTCCTTCAGAAAAAACGGCCCTATCGTGACACAGGATATCTAGTTGTAGGACCAACAACATCTACAAATGGGTTTAGAAAGTACACCGTCACACATTGCATTGGATATGAGATGAAACCGTGAGGTATTCGGCATTTTCCAAGTATAGTTGAAACATCGGTAGCTGGAGCAAGCGTAGGCGACTAGATGTAAACTCCTTCTTTCGTCCAAGCATCCCACTAACAGTTTGATATAAATAGTAAGCGCTACTATAGTTCTATAAATACTAAGTAGGTAATTAGAATGTTTCTAAACACAATATTAATTAGAATTCTGATCGCGTCTGGGATCAAAGAACGGAAATTTTCCGCCTCGGCTTCAAAAGGTATGTTTATCACATGCTGAACGCACTTCGGCAGCTTGGGCTTAAATTTAGCCAATTCTTCGAGTAACTCCGTAAAGCCTTCGTCAGCCTTTTCGTTTAGGTCCGTGTTCGTAAGTAACTGAATTCCACAGCTTGACACGTTTAAGCCAGAGAAAATCTCGCTAGCGGTGTTGATGCATCGGGTCGGGTCAGTTGCCTTCATTTGGTGCACGGCGCTCATTGAGATGTAGTCGATGTAGATAGACTTTTTGCGTATGCCAAAGTCGCGCTCCTGTATCGCTCGCTTTGGAGTCAAGGCTCCGACCTGTAACTCAGTGAATGCAGAACAACAAGAAAGAGAAAGCGAGAACAGTTCATGCTTCGCCGTGTTGTTGCTTCTATGTGGCTTTTAAGATTTAATTGGAGACCTGCTTTTTATGTGGCAAACAAAATTATTTCTGTACGCATCTCAACTGTATCATTAGCACTACCTATATAGGTCACTACTTCACGTGTCAGTTCAATTCAATCTTCACTCATGTTAGCGAGATGATATTGCAAGCTGACCAGGCTCGAACTCGATATCATTTCCAGCGTGATTTAAGTAAAGTATCGTGCCGATCCGAAGGCTGTCAGGACTGGCTATGAGACAGGAGGAGCCTGTCATTTTCTTGGCAATGGTAGAGGCAAACGTCAAGGGATAACTGTCTCGGTAGTGATTTCTAAGGGACGCAATTCCACCGTCGTGAGACCTTGTCTGCTAAACAAACCATGGTCTACCCGAAAATCTGAAAGTTAATTCAGCTAACGTTCTCAGTCTCATGCATGCGTGTATTAACATGAAGCTGTAACGCACGCGCGCTATCAACCAGCACAAACTTATTGTTTTGTAAGATTTTTACCTTGTTTACAGGAACGATGATGATTATTATAGTGGGAACGAGAATTTACATAGTTATTGAGATGTGTAGCTGCCGATTTGCAATAAGCTTAAACAGCGAAGTACTGCGAGTTTTATCAAAATGAGTGGAGGACAACCTGCTGGAGATTAGTGGAGGGCAACAGGTTCTGACAAGACATAATCACGCTTGGCGCAAATCGGATCATCCATTACGGGTTCTTGGGAAAAACGCGGACCTTAGCACAGCGGACACTACCATATATTTAACTGTACCCTGACGCTAACTCTATTCCTGCTTTTCGTATGTATTAGGCATATTAGTGCAAAAAGCCTCGTTTGTTTCCATAGATATACGACCACACGATACCTCAATAGATACATACAAAAAAACGCTTGTCTATCCTTAGTTATTTTGCAGACGTCCTTTGCTTAAATTAATACTACTTTTTGCTTATCTAAATTTATTTATTAAATACCATTAATTAAATTCCGTACTTTCAGCATTCACCGCTGAAGATGCCTTTCATCACAGAGAAAACTAGTTACTGCTGCAGCTTGCGCAATCATGCATTGCTTTCGTTCACGTTTTCCATTCACTTGATCATTATGTTTTACTATACGTACCTTTTTTTCTGTAAAAACAACATTAGAGCCTGCTAAGTTGGACAAGATGTGTAACGTCAGCAACATCACTCGAAATCCTAAACAGAGAAGGCTAAGCTAATAGATAGCCATGAGACAAGTATAGTCTATGGAGTTATTGTTAAACACACTTGGTCTATGACTTAACAACCTACTTAGTTGATCACGTAACACAATACCTGAAAATGCTCCCATTTACATGCAATCAAAACAATGCTTACTAAAATGTCGATTTCTGCCTCGCACGGCTTCATGTTCCGCCTATTAACCTGAAACTACTTTCTATAGAGCACTGTCGCGATGTTTAAGCGCGCAAAATATAGACAAATGGTAATACCAAGTCGTAGTTGCGTCATTATAAGGGGGTGAAAATATAATGTGGCCCGTTTAGCTTGTACAAAATAGCCAGCAGAGCGACCTCACTTTAATCACTCAATCACGGCCGTGAGCAACAAGTACACATTTATCTGCGTATGGGGATGGATCCTCGACATTACTCGTTGAACGATTTGCACTAATCACGTTGTGTCTTCTATTTTTCTCCATCTTTCTTGCTGTCAGTTCGTGTTCCACAGACTGGCGGCCCTCGGTCGAAAAGACGAGGCTAGTTGACTACACAGCGATTTTTAGTAGCTACTCATCTGCTCGCCGTTGGTTGGCACGATTTCAGAGCACGTGTTGGACGACGTATCTGTGCGCGTAGTGCATCTGCTCGGCGTAAATCGGGAGTGTATTACCTGTGGCCGTCGTATAGCACTGTATGATATCCATGACAAAGTCCCGCATCTCCATACGATTCATGCACACACGAGTAGTGCCGTGCAGGATACATTTTACTTTGCGCATTGAATTGTCGAGCAGCACGGTATTAACAAAGCGTGCCATCAGCTCTTGGATGGCCGAGGCATTGCGCGAGTATGTACTGCCCAGTCGGTTTGGCGACTCTGAGTAGTAGTTGAACGTGATCACCGTCGTGAGGCAAAACACACGGAGCAAGTAGGGAAACATTTTCCAATCAGGCTTGTGATGTACGAAGAGTTTGGCACCGCACAGTGAGAACATTGCGCTCACTCGAGCTGTCTCCTTGGCTAAAAGTACCGGGTTCATATGGTTGATGCCCTGACACGTACTGAACTTGCCACCCAAATTTAGCCGTGGATCAATGATTTGAGCGCCGATAAGAACAATTAACAGATGTAACAGGCCTAACAATAGAGTGAGTACCATTTCTAATTGGACTAAAGCCAGCGCTCCTCCGTTAGAATCACTTTGGCTGGCTCAGAAGGTAGCAAGCGGTCATACCAAAAAAACATTTCTTAGCTGACGCCCGGCAGATAATGCGATTGGCAACGGTAAAAATAATTGCTTTTTCTGATCACCTGGCCTGCTGCGTATACAGACCGAATGCACAATAGAGCTATGCGCCGATATAGCATTCAAAGGGAATATAAAGGCCACCATGCCTTTACAGGAAAATGTCCAGAAGCGGCAATGTATTCAGCTGTGTAAAAACGGAAGCGACAGCTCTGTTGCAACGAGTTAGATTCCTATTTTTAAAGACCATTATACAGCGTTTAAGGACCGAAAACGGGTTGTCATCCTGCGTGTGACTTTACTACATCTATTACAATTTCTTCCGGCAATTTCTGCGTCTTTAGTAACTCACTATACTTATTGTATGTATGAGAAACATGCGTACTGAGTGAAATGTCGCAACTTCGCCGTAACCTATTCCAAGCATATGGAACAGCCTCATTTTACAAGGGCACAAGCTGGTTCGGTAATCATATTCGGGGATTCAACTGATCACCGTAATGGGGACATGATCAATGTTTTCGTTTACTTTCAAACCGGGCCAATTTAAGTTTCTCAAGCGCCGCTGCCTTCTAGATGCTGCTAATGCAGCGACCGTCTTATCTCTGCATCTATTGTTATTGTTGTTGGCTGATGCCGATAGGGTTTTCGGTGTCTCGCATCTTCAGGAGCGCTGAATAGCACGGTGCTAACAGGCGTTGCCAACGGCTCCCTTGCTTGAGGGCATAATCAAAGGGCGATCAGAACGAGACTCCGGGTTATGGCTGAGCATGTTAGCGCGGCCGCGCATTAGGCCGGATACGCCCTTGTATCCGGCGGATGCTCGGATCTCGTTGTGACCTTGCGAGTTGATAGTGATAGATTAATTGGAGAAAAAGGAGAAAGCAGGAATTGCGATCGTAGGTTGAATGCAACTAAACTCTGTGGACGGGTAATTGATTAAACTGGAGTCGGCAGTCCGTATAATTATTATACGCGTGTGCGATTAACGATAGATGTAAACTTGTACTCTGTCAGAAATTGTGCGAGGAAAGACTAGTTTGATTGTATTATTATTGTTATTATTATTATTTAAGTGCTATGAGTGTATTTAATTATTAGCGGTCGTAAAGCTGAAATAAAGAGATATAAGCTACCAATCACAAAAAACAACACCTCAGTCGTATCAATTGTATGCAATACTCTGGTACTGAGTGTGTACCGCCAGTTCAAATAATAAAACTTTGTTTACGAGAAACGTTTAACGATACGGTTAAACCAGGCAGTGTCGTCAGCTTTACCTAATAAATTGTGTTGCCAGGGAGTGGCTGCAGCGCGCTTTGCGCTGAATTCATTTTATAATAGCTAGTAGTGGTAGTCATGTATCACATAGAAGACATAGAAGAATGCGTATCTATTGTTCACGTTGAATTTTACTCAAAGATTTCTCGGTGCTGGATGCCTAAACACTCAGCTCATCACGGTCCCTTCACGATAGCGGATTGTAGAGGAGCTTTCAGTAGACCCACCGTCAACAGTGCCTATAGTGAAGATACAGTGCCTGCTCCACAGAAGAATGCCTAAAATTCAAGTCGTAAAAAGGATAGCCTAATTAGAGCGAAAATTACCGATGACCCAGGCAAAATAATGCGCAGTGCGACTGAAGAGCCAAATAATGAGTAAAAAGTGTCTATATGGGAAAGTAGGGGTTTGGAATCCTAGCAGAGAAGCGATACTAATGAAAAGGCGCGTTGAACGGATTTACCAACAATACAGGTGAGAAGGCACTGGGTTGAAATTAAGAAGCGCCGCCAACAGTTTTTATGATGTTACTCGTATGACGAAATCACTGCAAGCTAGCGATCACATATTATCTAGATATTATCGAAAACAAACTTCAACGATGGGACAAAAAGTGCGCTATATAGTTGCATGGTAACGGCTTTCAGGCAAGAAAAGTTGGTTCGATTTAGGCGTATACGCCAGAATACCTAAATCGAAAAGAACCCAAAACATTGATAGAGAAGGAAATAAGGTGTTCTTAATTAAACGTGACAGCATATCTCGAAAGTGTCAGATAAGCTGCCGTGATAGGAAATATGTCATTGATCAACGAACAGGTCACTCGTAATGCCTGTGGTGCCGTACAGAGACGCAAACATACTTTGTAACAGTATAGGAAGGATTGAGACACTGGATCGACAGAGAAACAATCAAGTCTAAAAGATAAAAAGCAGACTTTTTTGACTTATGAGAAGAAATTTGCTGCATGTAAGAGTACATATGGCCAAAGGAAGAGACGGAGGTGACTGAAGGTTTGCGAAGGTGATGCATTATGACATGAGTCCCATGCGTATTTTTAGATATATAACGGAACTCAATGTAAAACTGGCTCTTGAAAGCAAATAACTCAATCTCCAATATAAAAAATTCCAGAGAAAGAGCAGGAACTTTTGGACTTCGAAAACTATGTACGCAGATGACTTGGTACTGGTTAAACACATTCTACCGGATGCAGAGATGTTTTCTGCGTTATTACAAAGGTCAGTAATATGTCACACTTAAGGCTTGAGTCAACGAGAAACGCAATAGTTTTATTGTCGCGGTATGACACTGGCATCCAGAAACCCTATATATTCAGGAAAGAAAACTATTACTGGAGAAATCACGTAAGCCACATCTGAGGTTAAGCAATTCTACTAATACTTTTGTTAAGCCGCGAAAAAGTACGAGATCAAACCAGTGCTTCTTTAATTAACTCCGGAAAATAGCTCTGTACGGGTACATTTCAAACCCGCTTTAGTTCAGATGACCGAAGAACGATGGGATTGGGACACGGACGATAGTTTGTTTCACACAATTTGTCTACCCAGCCCCAAATATCCCTATTTAGTATTGTATGTTTAAGATCGTACACACTTGATCATGGTGAAACGACATTGTATAAGGCAATAGGCCCTTTTGCGAGTTGCATGAAGGGCCGTTGTGTGAATCATATCTTATCTTAATGATCTCATACAGACGACCTAAACACAGCTGCTTTGGATGTAGACGTTTGTTCGCCTTTTCAGCTTTCTTAAGCATCAGAGACTCTAAAAGCGCTTCTCTTCACACTCCCCTGAGAGAGATTCGCTGAGATAAAAAGATATAAACTTCACGCCACTCAGGCAATGGTATATCAGATAAACCCAGCTAGTGCCTAAATAAATGGCTCTGAGACTTGACATAGGTAGAGCCCTGTCTTTGTGCAACAAGAGTGACTGTAAAAGGTCACAGCCAAGTTTTTGACCAGCGCCACTGGTGTGTTGTTGATAGCGCCACTGGTATGTTGGTTTAGGTACATTAAAACTGCAAGACTTCTTACTTCACCTACATTTCAGCCCGACCGGTGACAAAATCCATATTCATATTGCACATTTAAATTGCCTTTAAAAAATATATACATACATACTTTTACAGATTCACTACTCATGTAGCCTTAAATATAATCGATGAAATGCATGTTGGCATGTAATGGCCGTTCTAAATATCTGTTCCTGTAAATAAGGTCTTTTCAGGGAGTTATAAAAAGGGGGGATACTATTCTTTTCATTATTTGCCGCACTTATAATAAAGTGAAATTCTTTATTAAAGGGACAACATAATACGTCATTTCATAATATTGTCTCCCGTATCTATACATATATAATTGTTTTCTACTTACCGCTAACAGTTTCCACTTAAATATTATATCTACATTAACTTGTATAACGATCAATGCCAAGAGCAATGAATGTTTCGGCTATTTCCAACACTAGCACGACGGACTCCTAACGAAGACTTGCGTGAAGTGCCTCTCCTTTTTGAAGGGTGTTCAGGCGGTCAGTTTACTAGACCTGCTGGACTGCTCATCGCGCCTCTTTGGCGCTAACGGACTAGGCGACATGACGCCGGCACGAGTTTCCAAAAGACAAAACAGGACGTTTGGCAGACCTAAGATCATTATTGGAGATAAAGGACGTGTCCAATTGTCCGGGAATAGAACAGCAAGGACATCACGGTGTAGAGAAAGAGAGGCATAGACTAGGGTGAAAGAGGAAACATGGTGTCGTTGGTGTATGGGATATATCTTGTGTGGCTGGCAGTGACCGCTTTTTGACACAACGAACGAGGTCTTGCCCACGGGCAATGGGCTATTGGGAGAGAGGGTCAAGGCCGAAAAGTCTAATCAGTCCTAGGACAAGGGATTACAAGGGGTTACGGAAGGCGGAATATATATTTATACACATTTGTAATTCGCCCACAACAATGACTATCACAAACATACATATATAAATAAACATACATATAAATATATACGAATAAACATGAAAAATGCCTTGGGGTAGAATTGTTGTTCTTTGAAAGAGTTGCTATACGAGATCTTGGCCTGCGATGTATAGATGAGGTTCCCTACAGTAATTTGACTGAGTCAAAGCAATTACGAAAAAGCACTGACCTGGTTGCGGAGCCGCCTACGGTTTTCCGCGCTAACTTTTGCGGAATTTAGCTTTGCACCATGGATTCATGGCCAACCTCAGAACCAATAAAGGTTTATCTAGGGCGACTCTGCTCTGGAGTAAATTTCTATTCCTTAGCCTATCGGTGGAGGGGAAAGTTGCTCAAACGATATTAAGGTCATTTTACTTCGTTGTACAGGTTATACGTTAAGCAAGACGACTTGGACGCTCACGATTATCGTATTATTCAGAGCCGATATAGTCGGCATATAAACGCGTGACATTACTGACATAAGCGTGTAACGATAAATATATATCGCTTGTCGCATGTTGACCCGGAAACAGCTGTGGAATAACAATGATCCACAGTCGTAACGGCTGCGGTGTTATGACTGATACGTGAGGTTTACGCTCGTGCATAGCAACACATCGATTATGGTCCCAATGATTTGAAGAAGTTCGTTGCGGAAGTGTATGCTCCTTACGGGGTCCTCATGCTATCGACATGCTGTCGATGGCATTGTACGTCTCTTGACATCACAAAGCAATATTCGCCGCAATATTCGCTGAGGCCGCTATGGCAAAAGAGAAACCCCTCCAGAGAAAAACAAAACAGCATCGGACCGCGTCTGGCTCCTAGATCCGCACTAGGGCACCGAATGCGAGTAGGACGAGAGTATAGTCGATCTAAAATTTTGTGCAGTAGAATCCATCAGCGTGTTTTCCACGCAATGAGGTCCATTTCCTGGCTTATTCTGTCTGTTCCTTGGGGCGGCCCGGCCAGAGACGAAACTTTTCCATCATTACTGTTCTCGCCGGCTTGGCGGCCTACGAGTGCCTGGACAGGCGGTTGCGGTAGCCGTATCTGCAGACCGGCGTGTGCACTTCATTATGACAGGACAGTGGAGTTGCATGCATAGACCGAGCATGGGGTGAATCGCTCGCATGAATACTATGTACACATTCGTATGTATTAGGTACCAGCGCAGACACATCGTGAAACTAAATGTACAGGGTCTATAAGTGATTGTCGTCGATATTATTTTAAAGGTTGCTATTCACAAAAAATATAGTATCAACGATGTCGCCATGATACAAGGCGAATTTCTATCAGCACACTGTTCGTATCGGCATAGAACGGTTAAAAGAGAGCAAGAGTAGAAAAAGAGGGAAGATGGGAAAATGTGATTGGGGAAAAACGCTCAAAGTATTTCGCAACACCGCTGTTTTTTTGCCGTCACTTTCCTTCTATTGCAAGAAAACTGCACGGGCTTTCTTATCAGCCGCTGTACAAACCTGCTTACAAACTGAGCACACATGCCAAGTCTACATATGCAACATCTAATTGCAGATAGCCCGACGATTTTTGGTAATTCTTCGTCAATTATGATTATACACTTTTGCTGAGTGTCATATTCGTTTCGCTGCACATGCGGTTGAAATGACAACAGCAGGAATACTTATGTTCAATTTTAGGCCTAGTTGGGTAGCGCAAAACTAAAAAGAAAAGTCGGCTCAGTGATCTTTGTATGACGCCCAACTAGTGGTTCTACTGGTGAAACGTGTCATTGGAAGTAAAGTAGAGAGTCATTGATAGATGAAAACACAGCGTTGTGGATCGCGAAATTATTTATCTATTTTAGATTAGCGCGCGTAACTAAGCAACGAGTGTGTTTTTTGATTGCTTCTCTGGTTGTCGTGGTCTGGCATCCGCTAAAGCCTAACCCGATTATTTAAAAGCTTCGATATTCAGTTAGATATTTGCTTCACCAAGCAAACTTTTAACATCTATGAATAAAGAGCTCCTATTGATTGTCACATAGGGAAGATTCCAATTGCTTCGTTTTCGTTTTTATAACACGAATAAAATAAAGCGCCCTGTGCGACGTTTATAATTTAATTTTTAGCCATTTTGTTTTTTAACTTTTTGGAAGCATCGAATATATCCGAAATTTTGCCTGTTGAGTACATTAGTCTATTATTTACGCAACCTCCTCTTAGAGCGCTTGGCGATTATAGTCAACTAAGATTTTTATTACATATTTCTTGGCTCACCGTGTATGAAATCCACTACTCTCCTTGTTTGTGCTTTATTTAAAAGTGCCGCTTTCGTTTGACATAATATTGATACTCTAGTTATATCCAGATAACAATAAATTATGCTGTCAGGCCTCATTATTAGTATGTTATGCCCATGTAAATTTATCTCGCCGGTCTTCTTTTACACAGGGATGTGATCCGTTTCGCAAGCAACACGGCATTACTCTAATAACCTGTACGAGGCTTGAATGCATGTACCTGTTATGATCATTAAGCCGCTTGTACGGCCGCCTGTAAATATGGGCGATGCGTTCGTCAGTGACGGACACCGGATATTCCGTTAGTCGCCGGCAGACGGCACGATACACTGTTATGCGCGCAAGCCTGTCCATGCATTCTGCTGGCACCATAAAAGCGATTTGTGGCGGACAGTCGCGGCAACTTAGGGCCCACGACGGCGATGAGTTTCCTGTTCAGTGTCCAGAACCAAAGTCTAGGAAAAGTACGCCAAACTAGACCGCCATTCTACCACCACAAAAGAAGCTGGAGTATGAGGAATGGCGGTCAACGTCCCAGGCGTTCTCCCCCCCACACATTACGGCTGCCACCGTGGTTGTTATGTTTTAGGCGCAAAGGTAGAAGAAGTGCTAGTCGAAATGAGGATGGCAGTCGAGTTGGAGATTGGCTCGCAGCTCCGAGCTGACCAAGAGAGTGGTGGGAGAAATGGCGGGACGGAACGTGAGTTGAACGTCGATCTAGAAAAGACATCGTCTGTTAAGGAAAACTCAGACGCTAAAGCCGGTCGATAGGACGGCGTCCGCCGATCGAGCACGCGAGCATCCGTGCTACTGTCTGCTCTTCGATGGTTAATACCGAGTTGCAATCCTGCTCTCACACTAAGGTGATGATAAGGAGTCGGCAGGCTAGGCTCCAGGAATGAAGTAGGAAGGCCAGTCGTGGCGCCTCCATGTGACACCGTTAGCCTCTCCTCTATACTTGGACGTCTGACACGGATCGGATGTCCACGAGACTCGGCCAGTCACCCTATGTGAGTCCGTCCAGCTGTACTTCTAAGCGGCAATTTCGCTCACAAGCCGACGCACAAATATTCCGGCCGTAGCGTTCTAGCGAGTCGAGAAAACTTGAGGCGTTTTACGCAGTTCTGTACGCGCACACGGGTCCACACGTCAGCCTGAAGGACAGACGTGCGCGCCATTGGGTGCGTTGCATCCTCTTTAGCACAGCAGAGGCTAAGCTCTACTTGGAATTGCAAATGGAAATAGTTTCTAGATGTGCGGAACCAACACCTGGAAGGATTACTCCAGCGATATATGGATGTGAGTGCGGCTGTTTCCTCTTATGTTTTCTAAGTTTATCACATTCTACATCGGAAAAACAGCTGCGACGTTGGAGTTTTGCATATAAAGGTGCATGTATATTGCACAGAAACCTGTCACGTTCTTAGAACAAGAGTAGAAACTTTGGATACTACGCGCTACATTAATCGAATGGTTTTGGGTAGATACTGTGCCATAGCATATTACTTTGGCATAAATGCTTGAACATTAGTTGCTTATTCCAAGTAAAAATATCTATATGCATATAAAGGCAAGCTGTAATAGACTTGAACACCCTGTCGCTGACCAATGAATTAATTAGGCACCTATTTCCATAGGGTATTAATAAATACACCCTAATGGGTAAATTGCACAGTGCATGCTCTGAAATTTAATTATCTCTAACCGAGATGACTCCGAATGGTTTTAGGCTGTCTGTGAAACGGCTTGTCGCGGTCATACCGATAATGCGGCATTTATCGCAGTCGAGGGAACAGTCGAAATTTTGTGCTGCTCCTTTCTCCTCCCATCGCGGTAAAGTTTTTAACAGGCTGAGCGATATAGTGCCGACAAGGAAAGCAGCTGAATGAAAGTTTTTTGAGCTTGATTCGAGAAGGTTACCTATCACTCCCGACCCGTATTGTGCTGCGAGCTTTCACTACAGCAGTCGAATGAGAGCGTTTCACACCATTACTCCTCAAACTGGAGATGTTCTTTAGGGCCGCAGGGTGGGTATTACCCTTGTTCGGGACTGAGAGCTCAGTGGTGCTCTTCTACCAACTCTCGACTGTCGTTGGAGTTGGAAGCACATATATGGTCTTATCTACTCGATGGCGCCCAGATGCGATTCAGGAGGCCGAATGCTGTGAGGTCATGCCTGGTTCGCATCAGCAATGCGACGGCCATTCGGAAATGGTCTGAGGCTTTTTACGGTCAACATTTTGAAGAAAAGAAGCCACGCCAAAAGGCCTAAAAGGTTCGTCAACTTTTCCTATGATATGATACAAATAAGTTTTATTGTCGCTTTGTCTAACTATAACGATGCTGCAACAACTTATCGCGGAAAGCAAGATGTATCTACATCCATTGAGGGTTTGTATTAATCTGCGAACCTGCGACACCTAAATAACCTTTAAGTAGGTTATTTATTTGTAATACCAAATTATTAGTTTTTTTCATGCTAATTGGTCTGTACGACTATAAAGTCAATGAACTGGACTTAAAGGTATTCTCTAATCGATGGCTACAAAGATTTGCGTTACAATAAGCTTTAACCTATGGCTTACTCATCTAACAACACATGATGATTGTACTTCATGCAGAAACGCATTGCAACTCACCGATAACTATAGAATTGTCATCTTCCGACGTTACCCAATAATAATCTATGGCTATGGCCAGATGTATAATTTTCAATGGTAAAGTTAAAAATGAATGAAGGATCTCGCCAAAGTTAGGTGACAACATGACTAAAAAGAGTATTGTGTAGAACCTGCAGTATGATATATCTCTCAACTATTACCCCGCCAATATATTCCATTCCGGGACCAGGAAGAACCATGGCGCATAGAAAAAGGCATTTGAACATTTTTCTGAACGAGGATAATGCGTATCTGTGTTACTGTACAATGGCTCAACCACACGTTGCAACATAGGGGGTATTTTCGTCGTAAAGTGGTGCCCTTCTAACATAGTTTGGGATCATTGTCATGGGATTGGGATGAAGTCAAAGAGGCAACCTGAGACATTGAGCCAAGGGGCATCTAGTTCGAATTTTACAACCTACACACGACTAGACTTGGCTTTTCAACCAGCAGCTAGAGGGCTAAGGGGCACTATAGTGTTATCGCTAGATTTACATTTGAAATTAGCTTTGTTAATATTTCCGATACGTTTATAATTAGCTAAGGCGCTGCGACTCTGCAGCACACGTACTATGGATATGCGAGCATCCTCGGATTAATCAGGCCTGGTTAATGAGAAATAACCGCGTAGACGTAAAGGGCAAATTCGCTATTATTTTAAATATAGCGTCTACGCAAGTGTCCAAAGCCTTTTGTAGATAACAGAAAAAATAAATTTCTTTTAAAGCGCATATCATACATCCGTGTCGCTTTGGACCGAATGACAAATCACTGTAGGAATCGGTGTACTTTTACAAGGACAAGTTAAGGCCTTCTTACGTGGATGTCTTGGTAGCTAGCAGTCACCCGTAACTCGAGAAGTCTCATCTAGTACCGCTTAATATATTAGCTAAAATCTACACACAAAATGTTTTTCCATGCCACAGAGTTGCAATCACGCAGTATAAATTTATAGGTGCGTTCGACTGTCGTCCATGCCTCGCGAACTTGTACACGTGTTAATGACGTACAGTGTACAAGCTATGCTCTCCCTGTCCTTTAATAGAGACAGTATTGTTTAGCACGGGTATCGTTCTTTCAGAGTGTCCGCACTTCTTAATCATCATGCGCACGTCTGTCATATCAGCCTCTCCTATTCCCCGCACCACTGAAACCGATTGCAATTTTTCGATTTATCCCTCATATGCTTCATATTCCCGTGTACACGCGCTACTTATTCATTAAGTGGTTCACACCTGCACCAGTTTTTTCTCCAGGCTTTTCGCCACCGTCATATGCCTTTATGCCGCACCAAGTACGTACATAGAACATGTATAATGCATAATATATAATGCATATGCTTTAGTAGGAATGTATGCGTCTTGGGAAGATAAGACTGCGTCGACTCATATTTAGTTTGCGAAAAAGAGTTTATTCGTTTGTTCTCACTGTTAATAGAGATGTCGACCTTGGCCATTTAGCAGGCTGCAAATGCAGTCGGCAGCCAAGATAATTATGCCCGCTCCGGCCAACATATCGTAGCAGGATTCCTGAATGCCTTCCAGCAAGAGGGAAGACGGGGAAGAAAGGGAATTTTTTTTACACGCATCCACCTGTGATGACTAGTAATTGCGGTGAGACTTCTCCCGAGTGTGACAGGATTTGGTTTCGTTTCGCCTCCAGGGGATGCGAATGTAGGGAGTTCTCGGCAACGTCAACCAGCTCTGGTTAATATGCTAAGCCGTATTAGCAGTAACCGAACTATCAGAAAACAAAGCTCGACATGGACTTCGGGTCTTGAGGATTAAGGAATTCAAACAGCGGCACTAGATCACTAAAGTGTATCATTGTAGCTTTAAGTTGTACACAACTACCTCCATGACCGTTGTAGTCATCGCCGAGAAAAAGATAAAAATGAATTTATTATTTAGTACTTTATTCATTGTTACATTCGAGGCTATCACACAGTCACTATTGGAGAAGCAAGACAATGCTGTTTGTCCGTGTTTTACAAGGATTTTTCGGAAATAGAGCCTTTTAACAGCTACATATTCTGCAGATGTTACCTACGTTAACGTCCTGCTAGTAACGACCTGCTAGTAAACCCTACAGTATCGAATCATTGGTTAAAATCAACTCATCACTCGGCTTATACATAAAAATTATACATAAGTATGTAATTTAACATTTAGACAAATAGTCAATTGTAGAATTTTTGACAATTGTAAAACTCCCCCTGCACGGCAGTTCACAAATCCTTTCGATAAGCAAGGTCGCAAGGGTCCTATTCTAAGACTCGCTCGACGATTTATTTGCGCGTCATAAGATAATAACCTTTATGATGAAAAGGAATTTCCGGCGATCCTTGTAGTTGTTATTCGGTCTATTTCTAATGGAATATATTTGAGCACTCGCAAACTTTAGCTTTGATAACCATTTGTTTAGTTAAGGCTATATACTAACGTACAATAAGAGGTCAATTCTATACATATATACTATTTTTAAACATTTGTACATTTTTAGCAGCTTTCATAATGTCAATTGCGACACCAATATAATTTCCCGAATTGCAATTTAATGACACCGAGGGGCACCCGCTCACGCTTTTATCTATTTCTTCCGACAGCTCATTTTTCCGCACAGCTGTTTCCCATGACGACACATCGAGCACATATGCAAAGTGGACTATTTTATAAGCTAAAATAATTTCAGGTAGGACTCCCAAAACTGCAAGTAGAGCCATTGCGTATACTTATCCCATTGAAGTTAGTTCCTGGTGCCCTTATTGCTCAAAACCGTGTGTGCGTAGAAGGTTTAAGCAGAACGTCATCTTCAGTGCTAATAACTATTCACACGAAGGTTTTCGATTATTAAGAGTTTATAATATTTCAGTGCAATCGTAACTCGCAGTTTGTGGAATGGAGGCAGAAGAGATTATGTATATAGGGTGTCTGAAGGCCCCTAAATTTAGGGCCAGTGGGAGCATATTTCTGCGATGTCATAAAAGCTCTTAGTACTTTGTGTTTCCAATCTATTTCATGATTTTTGTTAAGCAGTACGCCACTGAGCGTATCTGTATTAGATTCCACTTTTCGTTTCTCATTTGTTCGAATATAATCTAGCTAGGGGAATCTGTTAGACTCTACGGTTCACGTACATTGATTCAATCTTTGGATGACATGTGAAGAGATATCTCGTTAGTCGGTAACGGTTGTACGTCGGCCAAACCAAGTGCCATCCCCTGGAAACCACTATCCACGTAATATAGCGATGTATTGCGTAATGCCACTCTCGATATAAGCCGGTCCCTTCTTTGGTCCAGCTCGCTTTCGTTCTCGGCTCGCGACGCTCACACGCTTTTAAGACCACGTCTGTTTCACCGAAGACAATGGGGCGCCCGCAGGCCTCGAAGGGCACCATTGTTATCCTTCTAGGACAAGGTCTAGCAACTGCCGGGAGGGGAAAACGGCCCTGATGGCCGCAGCCTGCTAGGAAAGAGGACCTAGAAATATCGGAGACATGGAACAGCTGAAGAGCTGCTGAGAGCCGATTCTGTGGCAGACGACGTACATAGCGCCCGTAGCCGGATGCGGAGAGCGTCAATATTCAGAATAAGAAGCTACATCAGCTGCAAAAGGGCACTGTCTGGTGACCGAGGAAAATGGGACCGGGGAATACATGGAATGTAGAAGAAAATGCATCCGGCGTTAGCGGCATACGACAGGAAAGTCGTTTGTACGAAACAGTATATAACAATAACACGTGTCTTCTGAGCAGAAATATTCTACGCTGGCGGCATTCACTTTAAACGGATAAAACAAGGTCCTAGAGAACGCGATTGAAGAGTTAAGATGAGATCCTATTCTTGAGTGTGTGTGCTCGGTGCAATACGGTTTTTTGACTTGCATGGAACACAATTGAAAAACCTAGAAAATGATAGTGAAACTTTTAACTTTACTTTTTAATCCGTGAAGACGAAGAGAATGGCGCTTTAGTAAGGCAAAGGGTATATTTTTGTTTATTATTTGTTACTTAACGCGAAGCTTGGTTATCCTGCTTTTTTAAACAGACACATTCGCATCAATATTATTCAGAATTAAATAGCTGCCTTAACAATAATATAGCAATATGCACAAAAAATCCAGTGCAATCATGATACTATTTGGCAATTCCGGTGCTAGTAATCCAAAAAGTCGTAGCTTCGTAGGAAGTTACTACCGTTGAGATGAGATAGATATAGCCACTAGCAGTTGTATTCCGTGCTGCTCCCTATAGTCCGACGCTGTTTGGTTACCTCTAGTGTGAGTGTAACTTAGATCTTTTTTTGTAGGCTTCCAGATAAAATGGGAAGCCATTTCTTCTTTAACCCTGTTTTCTCAAGGTCAGCTATCAAATCGTCCTCAGACTGCCATATGACGCAAGTGGTGGCATCTCGGAACATACTCTGAACTGTGCTGCGTTGTCATTTGTGCTTGATTTTCTTTAGCAGGAATTCAATTTATCGCTTGTTTCTGTAGTAAACTGAGGTAAATCTGATAATCCTAGGACTAGTAATAGGCTTTGCCCGTTTCGGAGGACAGAGAAGGTATAACAACTAGGAGTACAGCAGTAAAGTCCGCCATAATTAAAATTCCAGCGGTATTCGTCCGGGAAGAAGTAAACTCCGCTACCTGACGCACACTATAACGACTTCCCTTGCATTCAAGTAGCACAGAATGTAGTATTAAACCCATCTTTTGCATCAGAGGGCCTTATTTCTGCGTTTAGTAAAACGGCCGTCCTGATTTGCGACCGAAAGTACCGAGTTTCTCGCGTTCACTTACTATAAAGCTTTAATGACGCAGTATTCGATTTTATTACAACTAGTATAATAGGGAATTAGTACGCTTAGTCTCCCTTCCTTTTAAGTTCCAAATTTCACCGTTCAACACAAAGTATCGCGTTATTAACGTTATCACCTGAACAGCCCAATGTCGTGAAAGATCCTGTTCCTCCAGGCAAAAAATATAATTGTTGCAGAAGAAAGGATAAAAAAAACAGATTAATTTTAACAACGAATTTTCATTTTTGGGCACATATATGTGTAAGTTAAATACATCTTAAAAACGTTCCTTCTTAATAAATTAGTTTAGTCTATCGCAAATATACTCACGAGTTCTTAAGCCGAACTCAAATTTCCTACTAGGGTGGAGAGATTCTACATATTCGACATTTTTTTTCTAATCGTCATTTGCATCAAAGCGATTAGATTTATTCTGCGCAGCTTCGAAACAATATGAAAGACAGATGGAAATTTTTTGAGCGAATATCTTGTTTTGTCATGAGATCCAAGGAAAAATTTTTCATCGATACCGGCCATCACGTCTGAGGTATTTGCCCTGGCAATATGAGACACCTACCAAGTGAAAACCTTAAATCATCGGGCTTGAGCCATGATTTAAAACTGATCTGCTATTACTTCAAACCAGAGCTTTAGATCGAATGTTTTGGTTGATATACTTGTCTGGTTGTCAGCTTCAAGAAGCACAAAATGTTGTCTAGAACCAACATCTTCGTCCGGATGCAGGAAATCGCCTATCCAATCAATATAGCTAGATCTAGACCTAGCGTTTGGAAGACTGGTCAATGGAGATTTTGATAGCAGGGCTGTTCCGGGTGGTACGGGGCTTCACCAAATGTATTTCTGATGTAATTTCTTCACAAGCGGTGCTGTTGTAGACGGCGGCGATGTTTGATTAAAACGATGGAAAAGCACCGTCTATCTCAGAAATATGTGGCTATTTGGAGAACACAGTCCGTCGAAGGCACCTAAGACGGGAAAGTTAAGTACTTCGACGATATATCGCAGACTTGCCGACCGACCTTCCGGAAGTACAAATATAACTCGGGAGCCTTGCAGGTGTCGCACGCTAGATGCCAATCAGACAGTTAACAGTGCGGTAATAATCAATATGGTACCGTGCTCACCAAGGCACTTTTATTAGACGAGAGTTTGGCCGCGCAAAGAATTATTGTTAGCCTGTGTAGCCTACCGCAGGCCGCACAACATACGCACGAGAAGCTGGACGACATGTTGCTTATGGATTATCTTGTAAAAGTCGAGGATCTTCAAGTGCCCTATTATTTTCAAAATCTTTGCTCATAAAGCTTTGTTAATTGGATTAAATTAAAAATAAGCTCTTATAGATGTGGCTTTAATCTAATAAACGTATGGCACGCCTGTGGAAGAGACCACCAAACATCATCATGAGCCTAGCGGAAAGCGCTTGACTTCTTTGGCAACCGCACGTGACTCGACGACGTCAGTTTGTGGTCTCGTCGCTGACGCATGGGCAACTATCAGTGTTGGAGAAATAAGCCGCTTATGCGCTAAAGGTTCTGCATGTGTGAATGCAAAAAGACCCTAAAAAGGCCCTTCTTCTAGGGATCCCTCCTGCGCCATTGCATTGGCGAGCAAACTCAGCGAAACAATAAATTTTGTGTACGCTTAAGTAAACGGTCCTAATTGTTCACCGCGTAAAGTCAACTCTCATCATATCGTAAGTTTTGTTTAACGTTTTTATGTTATTGGTCAAAATTCCTAACAATTTGTGGAACGGCCAAATAAAATTATTATGAGAGGCGTGAGTTAAAACAGTTCACCTCACTAGTCGGATGTGCCACCGGAAGTTATTCTGCTGTATATACATTTACCTGCGTATACTCCGGAAAAGTCTTGTAAATCATTAAGTTCTGTCGCATGAGCCTATTTCATATTTGCTCGAAATAAGTAAGGTCTACAGGAATTTCGCTCAAGTCATAGCAACATCCATCGAAGTACACAAATATTCACTTGCCAGCCAGCTGTGCTGTTGCTGCATTGTGGGCATTTATGTGCGGCCTACACATGTTCTCGTCTATATATACGTCCTAATTGAATCCCGCCTTTTCCCTACGCATATTATGGGTCTACGTCATTTCGTTAAAACCTGTCTTCTAGTGGTAACTTCTGAGTGGAATGATGACGCAGTCCGATAGTTAATGTCACCTTTACAGCCTTTGGCTGCTTTACCTTTTGTGTTGACACACTGGCAATGTGCGAATAGTTTAAAAGGCCCGCATGTCTATTCGGGTGTATGAAAGTTGTGGATCTGCTCTAAGTACTCTACGTCCAATACTGTGCGGGGCTTGTTGTTATATCCCTAAGAGTAAAATATCGGTTTTCGAGCTCATTTCAGCTAGACTTGATTCTGGCATTACGAAATCGGAACAACTGTTTCGATAAATCATTAACATAATTACTCCCTAGGTCATGTTTGTGCGATTTGAAGTGAGAGTACAGGCGATGTTTACCTAACACAAGCACGTCGATAATCACTGTGCCTAGGTTGCAACTAGTCAATTAGATCCGTCTGCTATTTTTGCTGACCTAGGGCTTTTTATAAGAGTATAAGTAAATTTTTTAGTTTAAGACTATATCTCATCCTGGTAGAGCACGGTGCAGGTAACTGCTCGCAGTTGTGTTTTTGGTGGAGTTTGATTGCAAAAGCTCTCTATTTCGTATACAATTAAGCCATGTTTGTCGGGACATTGAACAGGCATGTCGACAATTGATCCTTACGAAAGAAAAATGTTTTAGTACGATAAAACGTCTACCTGATTTCTTCTTTAAACAAAGATGCATCATTGTCATCGATGGATTGCAAACCGAAACTTGCATGAAGCATTGATTAAATACTCTACAAATCGGTTAACTAGATCTATGCGTTAATGCTAAGGGGTACACCTCTAAAGGTAAATACGATCTCCGCAGTGATTTTTTGCAAGCCTTGATTTACGACGCCCGGGTTTTTTAAACACGCCAATGAAAAGGTACGACAAATATGTGGTGGTCCTTATGGTATATCCACTTTTATTCTGTGATATTCTATAATATCACGTTTTCTGTTTTACACAAGATTCTTGACGCTTATTTATTCAAATTCAAAATGTGAGGGCTTAATCTTTCTAAATTTTCCAGCAAAGGAAGCATCAACCGTCTAGCTATTTTGTTGTTGAATTCGTTAAAATCGACGTTTACTCGTTCTTCGAAACGTTTCAGGCCCTGCGTGCTAGTAATACTGAATAAAATAATTGAAAACATAATACAATGCAAGCATTGTGCGCAAGTTACAGTGCCTTGCTTTGGATTATCTTGTTAGCATCCTTACTCTTTTGATCACGCGTTCGTCTCCCCTTCTTGATTAACGATGGTGCGATGCGAGTGCCCATGCCGCATAAGCCAATAATCGCTAAAGAACTTTGGATTAGGTAATACCGACGCAACCATTTTTCAGCCTCGACGGCCTTTTGATAGCTTTATTGCCTACAGTGCTGTAAACAAAACTGCTCAATCAAGAACGTTCTAAGAATTTAGTATAATCTTTATAATACCAATTAGGTAAGCATTATTGACAAGTTAAGAGGATAGCATCAGGACAAAACTTAAGCCCCTGCCTCTGGATATCTAGTTTCTGCCAACTAAGTAAAGGAGAAAATCGAAAAGAGATAAGTTTTGTCTATAGAACTTTGTAAATTTAAAAACGTTCCCATCTACATTATAGGCTTTGTTGTTACAACACTCAATCGTCCTGGTCCACTGATGCTTTCGAGCTGTAGGGCTTCTTTAGACGATCAGTACATGCTGCTTTAAAGACTACCTTAAATTGTAGTACTTCCATTACTATGTCCTTATGTCCCACATAAGTATATTTATTTTGTATACTTAAACACAACAATAAAATTAATTATGTATGGTTAAAAAGATGTTTTACATTTTGTTTTTGATATCCAGTCAAGTTTGTAAAAAACGAGCAAAGGGAGCAGAAAGAAATAGTTCAAAGATAGTTTTAAGCAAGTTTATGCAACCTGAGACTATTGGCACAACCATTTATATATATATATATATATATATATATATATATATAAACGCGCGATTTGACCAGTTTGCCCGTAGAAACCATAGATGTCGGTTCGTTTGGATCTTCGATAGCTTGAATAGGTGACTTGAATTTAAATAGATGCGATTTCGCTTAAAGAATTTTCTAGGAGCTACGCACAGCAGAAACTAATACAAAAAACGTAGAATATATTTCGCTTATGTTCCCGTCACTAAGGGATGCTATCTCAGTTAGAAACTTAATAAAACTTGGTTGGAGCACTTTGAAGGAATATATATATATATTAGTGTTTAGCCTGAGGCAAATAATAGTTGCAAAAAGGTATTAATAGCAAACAACAAAGGCCTCGCACTTTGAGCTAAAATCAATGAAAAATTAGTGATTCATCTTCAATGCGCCACACACCAGTTTAACGGTTTAGGTCAATTTGAAATTAACTTAATTGAAAACAACTATGTGAAACTATTTTTTGTCTCATATTTTCGGGGCCTACAGTCAATTTATTATACTTGACATAATTAGTAAGACTACTGTACTGACTACTCTTCGCTTTCCCGAAATGAAGAAAACGGTATTAACATGTCGCCTCCTTAGACAAATGTGCAGCGCGTGAGACACAGGTGATTCGCAAAGCAAGCTTTTTTCGTTTGTGTCGTCAAGCGAATAAAAGCAGCGAAGCAAAAGAGCGTTTTTGAAGTAGAAGGAAGTATCCATCCCAGAAATTACGTAAAATGTCAAAGTAGGTAAAGAGACGGCGTCATAATTATTACGATACAGACGTCCTATATGGAGGAAGGTTGAGAAAACCATAAGTCGACTCCCTGCCACTTTACGGTTTTCACTTCAGGCAAGGGAACGGCCGGAACTCGTGAAGTGCCTTTTTATCGATTTTAAAAATTTGCACCCGCCATTATCTCTATCTGCCTGTATATACTTCTAGTTTCTCTTATTCCCATCCCTAGCTGCAAACAGACCAAGCTCCATCAGCAAAAAGGCCTAGGGTCTATTTTAATTAAATCTGTCAGCTTTTCTGCTATGAAATTCATTGTCGACTTGGACAGGTGAACGTCAAGAAACATATTCTTTTCATTTTGAACTGAATTAGAAATCATAGAAACCTTATCAAGCTTATTTCTATGATATCCCGAACGCGCTGAAAAAGTGGGACAATGTACAATTTGGAAATACTTGCCGACGGCGATTAAGAATCGAAAGATAAGAAAAGCTGCCGCTTTAGCCCAAAAGACTAAAGGTCAGTGGTCTGTTTTTTAAATTTTTCAGAGTCGGATGAGATCCAAAGATGATATGTCTACAATTGGCATAGCTAACAGTGAGGAGACTTGCAAATAAAATTATAAATGGGACACCAAACCATATATATATATATATATATATATATAT
>MNPL01002679.1:29729-42010 GCA_002081605.1 Tropilaelaps mercedesae
ACAGGTGAAGGAGAAAGGCACTTGGAGTTCTGAGACCTTATTAAATGGGACGGTATACCAAACCATACCGCTTAACCCCGAGGGTTGTCCTACAATTACTGAACATTTGAGATTAATATGATTAACTGATATCAATGGGAGTAAGAAATTTATCTTCTGACAATCGATAAAATTACATTTTGTTAATCTTATTAAATTTAGCTTAACTGCGCTAAATCAAGTCGCAAAGCCGTAAGAGCAAAATCGAGGAGCCCGATGTCGTTCAATGCTGCCGTGCCATCAACATCTAAAATCATGAGCGCAGTCTAATGAGTTTTGATGTTTTTAAGCTTCTAGTGATTGCCCACGGTAACTGAAAATTATATCGACAGTTTTGGTTAACTCGACGGAAGGTCAATGCTGTTCTCATGAAGGTGATATCAACTTACCAAATAGTCCAAATGAGCTGAAAATGAGTATTGGTTGCCCAAGTTGTATAAAATATACGATAGACTTTTCAACCAAAAGTAAGTATCGGACAGATATTGCTCACTCCGTCGCATATAGGTAACGTTTTTTGCCACACGTGCAGAATCACAAAATGAAGGATTTAATTTAGCATGTGTTAAGCGTAGGCGCTAATTTCCGTTTTTCTAATGTCGTCACTTAACTATCTTTGACAGGGCTACGTAAAAAAGCCGTTTTGATCTTCGAAGCTCCCTTGAACATAAAATAGGACGAAATCTACGAAAATTTCATATCACGAACATATCTATGTTCTACAATAGCCACTTTTTAATACATCAACAATGATAATAATAACGATATATGAGCGACCATCACAGGAAACAGGGCCACTAACCGACTCCGCGGCGCAAGCAGACACATACGCGTAGATTTGAGGATATACGGAGTCATCGTTAACGTTATATCCTTGAACAAGAGGAATTGAGTAGGACGCCCTCAAACGCAGGGACCTTCCGACCCTCGTCAAGCGGTGTGCTTTCTATTCACGGCGTGCAGTGGAGCGGATATCGTGAGAACAATGAACGACACATACTGTATGACAGGGTATGGAACGAAACGCTTATTGATATGCAAAGTTTTGACCCCCTGCCGCTGTACTTCGTCGAATATCGGTCAAGCGGCAGGACTCAGGCAAGTCAATATCACAAGCACTGTCTTTTCTGCCGTTCTCTGAGAGAATCACGATAACCACCTCTCCTCTACCGGAAAACGTACACTGTTGGCTTCACTGAAGTACCATGAACGCGAGACGGATGAGACGAGGACAAAAACAGCTTCATATGTGTAATCGTTCTTTGTCTTTCCAAACCGGTTCGGTACACAATCAACCTGCTTATGGCCGCTTGCAATCGCTGATGCGCAAGTGGATGTTTACGTATTCGATAAGCAAATGGTAGATAGGGGTTGATAGGTCACGTAAGGAACGTTTCTTTTAACTCCTCTGGGAGCCTTTCCAGTTTATGCTTCCGCACATGTAAGTTTCTATTTCTGGTTTCTTGTTTTTACACGAAGCAACGAAGTGCATTCTATATGAGTGGGATAAGGACGTAGGTGACGTCAGTTTGAAGCAAGCGAGCAAGGAAAAGTCTTTACTAGCAATAGAAATTATCGGAGGGACTCTTCCAGAGCAAGTTTGTAGGAGATCTTGGCGGCTGTAATTTTGCCACACTAAACATTCGATACTATTTCGATTATAAACTCACATACGTTAACATGTTTTTTAGTGGTTTTTGAGTGCAACATCGCTTCTTCAAAATCTCAAAATAGTTCAAGTTCCACCAGCTTGCAGCTCTATCGACGTTCAGTTCTTCACGCTGTTAAAGGGTTCCCTGTCAGGCAGGTGGACACCGGAGCACATCTTTTCGATGCAATCCTCAAACTTAAAGCAGGAATGCTTGGAGACCATTTGCATATACTTCTGATTTCTTCGTTTAGCCTCGAAAAAAGGCTTCTTAATCCTAGGATTTTTGACGTAATACTTATGCGTTAAATAGGACTTTGGTTGTGCTCTTGTTCTCTCTGTCTAGCCCTAAATGTTTACCAAATGCAAATAAACATGTTCTCGAATTATAAAGGGTAATATTTTTTAAATTGAACATAAGAATAAGTGATGTTTAATTAATACAGCTTACGAACTAGCTTCGCCAAAAATGTATAAATTATGAAACTACGTTTTTTCACGTGGTCAAACCGTCGAATACTGCTTCTCATTTTAACTCAGTTGTTGTTTTCCTACAGGGTACAAGAATATTACTTGTAAACTAAATGGCAGCTATGGTCTCTATTCCAGGCCATAGTAGCTTTTATTTCCAGGGTAACCTATCTCCCATTTCATTCATAACGAGGGCCTGATTATTTGCAGGCTGCTGCTGACTGATACGTCTGTCTGGCCTGTGCACATATAGGTCCAACTGTCCATTCATAGAAATGTAGAATTCACAACTTGAACTATTGAGCTTTTTCGCATCCTCTGCTGTTGAAAAGATACCTTTTGACTAGGCTCATGCATCTATTAAACTACCATGAGGCGAACTAAATCGTCCATGTTGTCCTTAGGAACCTGACAGTGCTATCCTATTTACTTGAAGATGCGAAAGTCATCATCTCATCATTTCGCATCTTTACAGTTGCATCATTTCAGTTTCACATTTTATTTATACACACGAGGGTCAGAGTTAGGACTTACGAATGTTTTTTGGTTCCACTGCTCTTTACCAAAATACGATGTTAAACTGCCCTAAACAACGTTTTGGTCAATAATAGCTCTCAGCAGTGAGCAGCTCGCCGTCTATCAACACCAGGATCACGCGTATTGAGAACGGCGACATACCGGAGCCGTGATCAAGTAAGCAAGTCGCTCAGATAAGTGATGGCAAACCTTATGGGACGCCCTGACCTCCAATGATCGACAGCCTTGCTTGGCAGTTAACAAAAGAACCGGCTTGCCCCATACACGACCCGGAAACCCCAGGGAAAATTTGCAGAATCAGCTTGCTCCCACCGCAGTGCGCGAGAATCCTGTTTGGGCTTCCGTGTAGGTCACATTGTAGCCCAAGTGATATGCCCAGATGGGTCAATTCAAACGCAGAGGAAGCGTAACATTGTCAAGTTTAGCAAATTGGTTAGGCCCATAATGTTTTACTTAACTCACGCAACGTTCAATATTCAACGTTCAACAGCCGAATAGCATGAGCATGGACGTGGAAGGCAGCCGAGTCAAGTGGCTACAACGCTCACTGCAACAGCAGTATTTATAATGACGCACACATGCGAATGTACACTTGGCAAGCACGATGCCGTATGTACATATGTATGCATATATGCACAAATAGATGCAAGTAAGTAAAAAACATTCTTAGACAAACAAGAATTTTCACATTAATCACCTCGGAGATATAAATGCACTTACGTGCATTCACGCATTCCATGCTATGTACCCTTTAATGAATGACGAACTCTAACTATGGCAGGATGGTGTCATTCTTTCTATTTCCGGTTACTTTTGCCGTCAGAACATCAAGCCCTTCCCTTTTCACGGTTCCACAAACCACTGAGTGCATCCTAGCACTAGTGTCTCCTACCACCAGTGCATAACCCTCAAAAAGGTCTTTTCTACTTTTATAAGTTCGATTTCCTGGCGCCGTCTCTGTACTCGATGTGTTTCGTCACGAGCTCGACGTTGAGTTGACTTTGTCGTTTTTTCAGACTGCCGGACTAAAAAACTTAAACGGGGAACATTTCACGTTCAATAATTCTGTAGTTCCTACTTCACCATATTCGAAAAGCGAAATATCTTACTATCCTTAAAAGACTACTAGTCTTTTATATGTTAGTCAGACGAATTAGTCCCGCTGTAGCTCTTGCAATCGTTAATACGCTGTTTTCTGTTTATCCTTCACTAAATCGACGACCCTTGTTTTACTTATTGTATTTATAATTCATCCAATAAGTGCTGATGTGTAGTTACTCCATTTACCATTAGCCTGGACTAAACAATGTACGTTTTGAATCTAATTGAATCTAAATTGAATTAAATTGAAGACTTAAACAACGACACGTCTGTATACATGCATACGCAAGCATCCAGTGTTGCTTGGAAAATAAAAAATTCAGGTGACTAAAGTGAGGCCAATATGGTTCTTGTAGTAAGTGCAAAAACATTAATGCGTGTAACGTTGCACCTTTATAATAAAAAGACGTATATGATTCTGTTGCTTTGGTTTATCACTCACATGTTCCTCGTTGCCTCAAAATATACTTTCTGCATACATATCCGTTACATCAACAAACTGGTTTTTTATGTAATAAACATGTATGCACCAAGTTAGAAAATTATGTCTTCCGAGTATGTGTAACTTGCACCAGCGATCTTATGTGCGCATCTTTTGCTGTTTTATGTGCACACGCTTTTGCATTTGAACCTTTTACTACTAACAGACAAGATCGAACTAATTAAGGAAGCTATTGAGTAATGTAGGAGTTGCAATTATAGAAGTCCGCTCAACTTTGAATTCGTCACGGTATTCCTCACGGGACGATAATTGAAGAACTGAAGACGACCAAAAAATACGATTGGTTCCCGTCAAATTAACCCTGAGCAGAATTGAAATTCGTGTGGTGTTTTTTAAGTGCAACCTGGATGAATATAAATGAGAAGGATTCAACTAACGCATACCGTTCCAGTAGACGAGGCAAGGGTTAGTTTTTACCGACCTCAGACGCATCAAACCAGACAACATTATAAAATGTATTGCTATAAAATATCAGGTGAAAGTATGAAGGAAGATTCGCAATAATCTAAGTTTTTTAAGAGGCCGATTGATAAATAACGTAGCAATAAAATGCAGTACAGTATATGTTCCTCGAGGTCAACACATGGTATATTCCGGAAGCCTCGCTAATGAAGTAAAAAATAAACGACTAAATGGAACGGTATCTGAAATTTTATTTCGCTGTTTTTCGGATTTAAACCTTCTGCTTCCAAAGTGTCAGTGGCAGTGTGAATACTAGCAGTTCAAACATCGGCCACTCTTGTTGAGCCCACACAATAACTAGGTGGTCTATGCTTGACTTAATGCAGCCAGAAATGCTCCGATTCTTCCAGTCACTCTTGTCAATTAACCCCGTGTATCCTTTGGGTGGATTAGTAAGTTAAACAAAATCGTCCCTACTATTTACATGAATCAATCGAATCTTCGCAAACTTATATCCCTTTTCCTTGTTTTTAAAATATCGGGATAGTTCTCATCTTTGCTCAGAGGCGACATTTAACGTATCTGAATGTAAAGTTTTGACGACACAAACAAAGCGAAACTTGTGTGCGTAGCCGGAAATGAAAGCATATAATAGAGGGTATTGGCCGATAAAGTGGGGGTCAATTTAGCTTTTCTGAGTAGTCACAGTGTGTCCACGGACCCGCCCTCTTCTTCGCTTGGCGCTAACTTATACTCTTTGCGACGACCTCAAGTGTCTCTGCGTATCAGCATGGGCACTTTATCTATCTGCCCTAGCAGCCATTCGTCATTGGCATTCATTGGTTGACACCCGGAAGCAAAAGAAGACGACGTTCCTCCTCTATCCACCCCTAGCCTCTTCTCTATGCCTGTCGCTCTTATCACAGACTCAGCAGACTTCATAGTGGTCAGTATGTTTTCATCCAGCAAGCACTTCTACCGACTAACTGCCACTCGTTTCCCCGACCATCAACATCGGCAACTCCACGTGCATTAACACTGACCCCGGCTTAGAGCGCCCGACACGACACAGCCCCTCTTGCATCGACGACCTAACTTCTAATCTATACAGGAATAAACACATGCAGCCAGTAACGATACGTCTTACTCCCCGGACAACAACGACAATGTACTGATGTTTGGTGCACTTTCTTCGATGCGAAACTCTGCCAGGACAAGAGGGTCTCGTAGCTATACCGGCTGCATGCCACTTTCACGTGTGGTAGCCTTCTCCGCCAAGATCAGAATAATCCGCAACCGGTCAAATAAAACTGGAGCAATGTGAGGTCGAGAATATTAATGGATCGCTGTGAAAGCCGGGATGCATGCTCGGCGTTTGAAGAGTTGTCGTGTATTCAGTGAATTATATCGATGTTGTCGCGTCTAGGGCGGGGTGTGCCTACAATGCCCTGATATGGTCCGCAGAGTGTCGTTTCGACGGCCTGAAGGTGCTCTATATCGCGGCAAGAGCTCGTAGTCTACTCTGAAATATCCTCTCTATCCTCATAAAAACGGCTCTGTAAATATACATGAGGCGTTGCATTTGTCATCCAAGGGTGCGAAGTGGGGGCAGCCGGTAGTTCACCGAAAGGCAGTTCTTGTTGCATGGCTCATGTGGTCTAAGCAGGATAGTCGTCTACTGAAAACTACTGCCGGAAGGATTTCTTAACAACGTAGACTGCTGCAAACACGCGATACCCGGTGGAGGATCAAGCTGGGTTTGTGGATTCTTAAAAAGGATTATGGCCATTTTGACAAGATTGAGAGTAAGACTAGTACTGTCGACTAGCCAAATAGGGTTATATACAAAAAGATGAGTGGTCGGGGGACCGTTCTCTGGCTTACACCTTGACGGCTGTCGGTGGCGACAGGAGCTTGCCATAACACAGTTGTATACTTCTACTAGCTAGAAAGTGCAAACGTAACTACAGGTTCTGTAAGTGAAACCAAAGTAACACCAAAGGATAAGGAGGATGACATGGTCGAGGCAATCCAACTCTTGGCGGGCGTCGGACCTGCGCAGATGAGCCTACATGTGCATGAAAAAGTCTCATGTGCTTAAATGGGACGCACTCTAATGCTTCCGTCCCCATAAAAGCGGGTGCTTAGATTGCCCGTATCAGGCCTTTTGAGGACGCATGTTTCAAAAATGATTTTCTATCTAGTGAGACCGCGGAACAGGCTAGTTCAGTTTTGTACCCCTGGCTAACGCTGGTTTAGAGGAGCTGTATGTTTTAGAATAAATCAGTAATCACAGAGGAGTTGTTAAATCTTTGTTTAAGAAATGGTGGTTTTTCTTAACTATGATTTTTGCGAGACGCTTAATGCCTATAACGGTTTATTGGATCCTGTCAAATGAGAAAATATAACTACGCTATTGCGAAAAAAACAAAATATAAGTAGTTCTGACAACAGGCAATGACAGTTACATTGAATATCGTTTAAACGGCTACTTAGTACGGCATTTGAATGGACGAGAATTTAGTACGTGAGTGTATCGGACAAGCAAATAGTTTGTCGTGCCGAGAAATCGATGGAGTTATTAGGCAGCCTTACAGCAAACATATGGGGTCATATTTGGCGATGCTATCAACCAACCCGTGTCCACTGCTCGAAGTTCGGCAACCGAGTATGGCAATCTAGGTTATAAGTGCAACCAGGTTCTGCATTTAGATACAGAATTGTTTACAACTAGTTTTGGCTGCAATTAACTTATCTATGTGAGCTATCCGTTCTCAGAACATGTGTCAACGAGGAGAAATACAGGTTTGAAAAATTAGGTGTCGACCCTTACGAAGACCCCAAATCATATGCTAAATAACTTGCGTATAATGAGAGACTTCGGTTCTTTTTCCACGCATCTTGCAAAGTACTGTACGAGCCTAAATCGGCTTCCAATGGAACTTATTTGGAACGTAGGGGAAAACCACACCAAACAAACGCGTTACATATTTCTCTAGGTTTTGTTTTGTGGAAACAACCTCGTCTACTGTAAATCGTAGCTGCGTATTGTACCCCAGAGAACACCTGGACCAAGGTATAACCCGATAAAGCTTCGATGACGCCGTAGAGAAAGGCGAGATGTCCTTGAGTATATGGAGGGAGCATGAAAGGACGTTTCGAATCATTTATGGTCATAGACACGAACAGACACATCGACCCGACAAGCAACGAACACTACTAAATCCTTAAAGTTTTTTGAAAGTAGAATGCTAGGCGTCATAGTTAGGAGAGCATAGCTACAGAACATAAAAAGTATTTGCGATAACAAACGTTGATTAGCAGCGGGCAATAGAGAGAAATTACCACGCTTATTTATTATCATGCAATATCTGCTCGGGAAAAGCAATTAAAGGGAGCTAATCACTTTTGCTTTTTTTGGTCGCTGCAAGATAGAAACAAATACGTTCGAATGAAGAATATTACGTAAAGTAATTGTATTGTTTTCTCACTAAATAATGGTTCCTTGCATGGAACGCCCATACAATCAATTAAACTTTCACAATGATTAAATTAAATTTTCAGTCACAAACAATAATAGGGTGCAACCCATAAATTAGCACCAATGTGTTAGGAATGCGTTAATACAAGATCTTTACTGAGCGGAATTGGCGATTCCTAACTCTTTGACAATGGTGTCATCGTGATATGACGATCTGGCTGTGCAGAGCTCAGATATTGCTTTCGCTTCAGCTTTTTTTTTGCAGCTTGGACGTTTCCTGGCGGATTATTTTTGCCGAACGCATGCAGAAAATTTCTCTATTGACAAAACACGCAGCCTCGCGGCCTTTGAGTAGAAATATATCATGGGTTTCAAATACGAGTTATATGGATCTATGCATTTTACCAGGGCTGTATGGGCGTCCGAGAACCAACCAGTTACCGATCAGTATCGATCGATGATAATTTTCTTGCTTCCGGCATTAAGATGCTGAAAGATTTAAGTGTGTCTTAAATAGGTGTTTTAATAAAAGCGGGAGGTTGTCGATTGACAGCATTCGAGTGCTCAAAAGTGCGGTTTCAATCGTGCTAGCCAGTGAGTGCTACTGGAGCATATCTATTAATCCTATTAATTCCTAGTATTTAGAGGCGAGGATTAAGTGAGTTTCCAAAAAGTCACACAAATGTAATAACGCCCTTAGACAGCCTTTTGCAAATAGAAATGGAGTAGGCGGTGATCGATGCGTGTCTGTATCGGTCGTATACGATCATCACAAATTATGCATATTTTTATTCGTTGGCTTTCTCGAACGGTTTTAACGCCAATGGTGGAACTCAGAATTCTATTGTTTGGGGCAAATATATAGTTCTAAACTAATTGGCCGATCAAGGGACGAAAGGGTTGTTATATTAGCTTTGCCTAAGGGTTTGTTGTTCTCTTGAGATTGTGAGGGTAGCGGCTGTCTAGGTTAGAGAATATGTCGTCTCGATGGTCCAGTTGGCAAAGCATCTGTAGAGCAATTACCACATGAAATTCCGTTAATGATAAGTAGTCCATGCACGCCTTACGTACCTAGAGTGCTTGGAGCAGCGCGTAAGATATTTTGAGTTAAAAATGGGGCGATTCCCCAAAGAATTTAATTTATTTTAAGAAAGCGTGGTCTTTTTAATAGCCTTGTCTGCTGCCACTGAAAAGCGAAATATAAGCTTGAGCTGTATATCTGTTTTCCGACTTTTATATACGATACATGCATGTAAAGAAATTGTTCAATAATCCTTTCCCAGTAGACCAAACGAAAAATGCCTGCGTTAATGAAACCTCGAAACTCAATAGATGAGAGAAGAAGAGAGACAGGAAAACGAAAAAGTATATAGTTTTTCTATGATTGAATATTGACGTAAACTACTGAAGTTTCTATCGATTGACAGTTCCAATAACTACATGATATAAATGACTGCGAAGCCGGATTGGCCACGGATAGATTTCTACGAGCGAAGTTGAGACATAAATTTGTGAATGACTGTAGAAACACATGTGTCACGGCAATACCATATGGTACGTATATAATTTATTAACGGAACGGCATCGTTTACAACTGCCTTTCCCATGCGCAGTGTGCTGGTTCTATTACTTAGGTCCTTGTTCAGATAGCTTTGCGGTTGACTCAATTCGAAGTATCGATAACAACCTGAAAAGCTTTGCCTGGCAAAACTTTTTTGGATTGTGCAAACACATGTCCTGCACATTACGCTTCATTCGGTTACGACGATGCCTCTAGATGTATTTCAACAATTAGGCAAACGACTGACGACGCAGAGTGGACGCACGCACATCCATTACGCGTGCGAGGTGCTTAGACAAATGAAATACTTAAGCTACTAATATTAATGGCGGCTGCTCGAAACAGCCCCTGCTACGAGAGCATGGATGGCTAACTCATACTACTCCTAAAATACTTATTTTTACGAAATAGTGTTTTCTATTGCTCAGTACAAAGCCTAGGATATTATTGCGTTTCATATTCATGCGAAATACTTCCTGAGTATAATTAGTTGATCAAAATCCAACAATTAGGACCACATGTACATATTTTACATCCTTGTAGACTTAACGCTAATCTATGACAATACACGTATTTTGCATTTCGTTAGTTTTAAATCCTAAATACTCGTTTAGACTGTTTTCTAAAAGAGCTTTTATTAACTCCTTTGCTTACTGATCTATTTGATAATCTCCTCCCTGTGACAATTTTTTCGACACGAAGACAGACATTAGTAATATTTAAGTTACAAGGCACCACAATTTACCAGACCATTGATCGCAGTGTTGAAAAATGCATTATGCACCTACTTACATACTTACAGACTTAGTTATTTAGACTTTACTGGACAATAAACCACTACTATGTCACACCATATAAGGATTAGTGGCACCTGCTCTATGTTGAGAATCCAGGCGACAACAAACACATCTTGCTTTTGCCTCGTTCGCTTTCCAGTTAGGTCGATACGCCAGAGCTAACATGACCTGACCTTGCTGTTTTGCTGGGGCGGAGGCTGTTAAAATAGGTGTGAACTAAATTCCGCTAGACCATATATTTTATTCAGCTTGTATGCCAAAAATATGTAAGCATAGGTGGAAAAACGTATTCGTCTCTTCTCATCAGTATGTGATTATTTTTGCTTTGCCATCATCGTATCTGCAGCCAGAGACATAATTTGCATCGTGTCAGCTTGTATACAAGGTAGTATACAGGAAGAACGCCTAAAAAATTTTAATCCAGGCCTCCCTCTTCCGTCCCAATCGGCAGTGTGATTGTTTCACATCATCGTTTTTTACCATATAATTATCTATATATACATGCAGAATATTTTCCGAGGTAAAAGGTGTAAAAACTTAGCTAATATTTCACGTTGGAAGGGGAGACGACCCGTCATTTTGCGTTTGCATGAAGCGCGCCCCAATACTCACGCCGAAGTCTTTTGAAGTCAATTATAAGAGTAGAAGCGAACATGGTCATACTGGCCAGGTCCCGGACCGTATTGGCCGCTTGGCGTTTTTGGCCAAAAAAAGCCAAATACCGTTCCTACTGGGAACAGACGGTTTTCATATCCCGCAGAGCAGCAATAGCAGGGGACATAAAGAGATGGTGGGAATCATACTGCTCCGTTGGAAGGGTGTCAACGAGCGTGATGCCCTAATTATCACTGCAGGAAACGGGAACGTGCGGAGTCGGAAGAGCAAGCTAGCTACCAAAACATAAGCAATAATAGGTGAACATTGAAGAAAAATGGGGCAGGCGCTTTCTCAGATATTAGAATCACCTGCGCCATTTTTCAGCTGTGTCTGCAAATAAAGTTCATGTGATCGAATAAGCAGTAATTTTACTACCACGCTGTTACCTCAAGCTATATATTATTTGCCTCAATTTTTTTCATTGTTGTTCTCCGTACTGAATCCTGGCTAAAACATATTCTACGCGTGCTCACTGGCCTTTGTACACACTTCTCCATGAAACACCTTGTACCCTTTACTTGAAGTTTTTCAGGCGCGCCAAGGAGAAACTGTGATGTTGTAACAGCTTGTGCGAAATGCTTGTTCTGTTCATTATTTGTTTTTCCTAAGGTAGGCCTAGCTGACTACAAACCGGCTGGCAATACGACAGTCAATCTGAACTTCTGCAGAGTGTTTCGCAATCTATGTGGGAGCAGAAGGTAACAAGATCCGAGGGTGTATGGAGGAACTTGTTCATTCAGACCTAAATCTAGGTAAATGCCCAGGCGTTACCTGTCCCCGCTCGGCTCCGTCCAGTTGACAAGACTGAGCGATCAAAATGGTCAAATAGTTCAGTTATTAATCAAGCTGCGGGAGCCAAACTTTGCGTTGTTAGATAAGATATATGGGGAAATGTACGAACTGTAATGGTGCTGAATAATCACGTCCCAAATTTATTCGTTTCTTATGTGTGTATGTATGTGATTGGGTAATATAGACATAAGGGCATCGGATTCTGTTAGTGTCGCCCATTTGCGGCCATTATTTTTCCATTAAGGTCACAATTTAATTAGGGTATATATATATATATATATATATATATATAT
>MNPL01002680.1:0-40142 GCA_002081605.1 Tropilaelaps mercedesae
ATATATATATATATATATATATATATATATATTTGCCACATCTCCGGAGTCTGATATCCCAATTCTTGAGCCCGGCGCGACTTCCCTTCTTTGTGCCAACTGGCCAGCAAAAAGCAAAAGAAGTGAAAGTTTCAGAGAAACTCGGCCAGATGGGAACATAGTATCGGCTCCAACCATCTAAATTCAAGAATGTAGGCGATTATCAGCCTGTTTATAGGTTCCTGTATACAGGTTCCTGTTTATGTGATAATACAAATTCAATTAATCATGTTGATATGACGTCGCTGTGTGGAGACGAGTGCTTTAAGGGTTTGTGCGGTCTCGCCTCCCTCTCTCTGTTTATGCCTCACCACCGGGCGGGTACTTCAGGAAACGTCCTGTTGGCCCTGGATATTCATGGAGCATTTGGGTATCTCGGACCTTGGAAGTGATGGGCATCGCATTTAACAGACGATTCGATATTGATAGCTAGGTAAGGCTGTTAGATTGGTGACTTCACCGTAGGCTCCGCATTGTTCTCTCTCTCTCGCTCCCGTTGACATGTCATGCTGGAATTGTATCAGTAGTGTAGAACTCATAATAAAGAAAGCGCGCAATTCTCGGACTCACGGTGCTATGCGTATGAGCGTAGAGCAGCTCACAGTTGATCACCCAGCCAAGTTGTCAGCCGGCCCAATAGAAGCTACTCAGTAAATAAAAAGCGTCGAAACTCATGGGTTATTTGAACAAGCTATGCGCAGGTGATCACATTCAAGTCAGTCATTCAAGCAAGTTACAGCCACAGCTAGCTTGTGCAAGTTTGCCAGCTCTAAAGCCAAGTGAGATATACGGAAAGTATGCGAATAACCAGCGGTACATTTGCGTGGTACGAATTGCCACTGCGTTCATTATCAGGCTCTCTGGCAGACTCTAATGCGCGAACGAGCAGCGCTAGTTATCAGCTTAACGGCTAAACTGTTAGGACGATTCACCTGTAAATACCAAAGCAGTATACAGCTCTTTCTGACAAAGTCATTGTATTATCAATGGATTCTTGGATAGCTTTAGTTTTTCGTTCGACCTAAATAAGTAGAAGGCGAGCCACTGGACACTGAACCGCCTTCTTTTTCAAATTGGAAACAAACACGGTGGTGCATTTGTATGTACAAGCTTGCCACACGACAGATCGACCTAACGGATTTTCTCTTGCGAATCTTAATCTCGAAGAGCAAAACGAAGGAGGCCACAAACGATTAGATGGGAAGGCCATATAGTGCTTCTGCGCGTTTTTCCCGAAGGAGCGAGCATCAGCAAAAAGTGATGGGAAGCGCTTGAACAGACGTCTGAAGTGGCTGTCACTAACGGCCTAATTGGCAAAGCGCGGACACATGCATAAAGTGAGCAACCTTTTTATTGCCGTGGATTGGTCTCTGCAGGATTCCCTATGGCACGACAACCCATCACACTCGCGAGGCCCTGCCGCCACTGGTCTCAGCACATTGACGTTCAAGCGTGGACATTTGCGTAGAATACAGTCGGACCCAGTAGTTCGTAGAACATTAACGCCAGCTCGAATTAACGAACAGATGCTTCACTGTTTTGCGTGGCAGATAGGATTGACTAAGTGAGCTGTGCACCGTCTATAGGGAAGCTGCTGGTTGAACTTTTGAGGATGGACACAACGGCAGGATATGTATCACAAAAAGAAGCCGAACCGGGGTCACAAGACGGCACTGTTACACGTACCGTTAGACGAACGAGTCTAAATCTGCCCGCAACGCCTGGCGTCTTTGTTTGTGAATAGGGTCACAAAGGAGATCGCTTAGCAGGAATGAGTTGAACCACTTCTTTGCTAAGAAGCATCACCTGTTGTGTAAACACACTGCGAAACCTCGAAAGACACCTTTCGACCCAGTCAGAGACAATTAACTGTCGTTGTAACCTGAACGCGCAAAATTTACCCTGTCTGCGAATATCTGCCTGCTTAAAAAACGACCACATCGCCTGAGGTGTGCCGCAAATATCAACAGTTTGCACCATTTGCTAATCTAGACAGTGGGCAGAACAATCTCTAGAAACGCATTAGTTACAACGGCAGCAGCCGGCCCACGTTGGCACTACCATCCACTTGTCCACTCTGACTGTTCGTAGCTGCTCTGTCAATATAATGGAATATCGCTGTTTAGAGAGCAAGTCGTCCCTACTTATATATCTACGGCGCACTTTTACGGCGAATCGTATTGTGGCATTGTATAAATGCGTTAACTCAGGCGGCGTCTTGAGACGAAGCAGCAGTCCTTCAGTGCCCTGATCTGTGTGGCGTCGGCATATAAAACGGCACTCAAATGTTCTGATTGAACAAGATGAACGAGACCCTTGTATCGTCGGTCATTACAGGTCCTGCTACGTCCTGTAGGGCGAATGCATCTTCGTGCGGATCTGAACCGTGTCACGTTTAACTGCTGTTGCGGATTGTACCCAAATAGAGATGTAAATTGTACGCGTAAATTATGTAAACGCATGAGTTCCGTAAACGTGCATGGTTGGGCGTGTTATTGTGGGAATGTATGAAAATGTATCGATGACGATGGCATTTTCGAGGGAAAATTCAAAATGAGGCCGAGGCGAACTCCATATGGACAGAGATCCATCGTAGTTCCGCGAAGCAGTCGGCCGATTCGAATCTTTTTTAAACTCGCAAGAACGTCTGTGTCGTTGACGATCCATCAACTCGGAGTTCGCATTATAAATGGAGGTTATGAATCTAAGATGCTGATGTCCTGGGCCGAAGCCGCGAAGACGTATTGCTAATGCTATCCCCTGGAAATGTGAAGCATAATTACCGTTTGCCTACTTTAACGGTAATTCGTCCAGTAATTAGATTACTTTGATAAGTCACCTATCAGTGGAATTTTAGAACGCGTCTGCGCATCTCATGCCCGCCGTAAGCCGCTCTCTGCATTGCATTGTAATTCCACATATCGAACGAGTTTCATTTGAACACACTCCCTGTAATATGTTGTTTTAAGTAGGGCTACCAGACCGCAGAGCAGGATGCAAAGTCCGGTAAAATCGGACAAAAAGGTTGATATAAGGTTCGGAACGTTTTATAATGAAACAGTGAAAGTTGATGTTACACGGTAAGGTCGCTGACTCGATAGTCTGCGTCATGTATATATTAAAGTCCATTAATGGTACGACACCGATATCTCTCATTCAACAAACCACTGGAATCTCCTTTCTATGAAGTGCATATTGGCGCATATCCTCAAAGCATATAGCGCGCATTTCGGGACAGAAATGATCATGTCATTTTCCATACACCATTTTGACACTATGGCTATGGCTGTTTGTAAGACGAAACGATTTTCAACTGCGTTAGACGGTCCATACAGTGTTGAATTTTTGATTGTGCGGCGAAACCTTTAATGCCTAACATAAGAATGAGATAATATTGGTCCAAGGCAAGGGCATTGAGTAACCCCAGATGGACACGATCAGAGGTTACTAAGAGATTGTTAAGTTTGACGCGAAAAGATTTGTTTGCTGAGTGGCCGCTTGTCTGTGGGCCACCAAGCGGCGGTCGTTGTTAAAAGATTTCAGCTTTAATTTTTGCGCTTCCCTTGATGAACGTTCAAGTTTGTACCCAAACTGATGCTACCATAGATTGTCCAAAAAACATTTATGGACAGTTTTATTTTCATATGATCTACAAGGCAATAAAAAGATACAAAGAAATACAAAAGGTAAAAATTCTGCGAGCAAGGAATTAATTTTTTTGTGAACATGAATAAATGAAGTGAAACATAGATGAAAATAAATAATTGAACACGTTTGCTATTTGGAGATGATTTTTACAACACAATTATCATCTCTTACGAACAGCATATTCGCTTTCTCTCTCGACAGTTTATTCGCGTGCCGAAACAACAAATTTCGAAAATCAAGCTTACGACTTTTCTGTCGTTCGGAGTCTGGGTCACGTTTTGAGAAGTCTTGTCTCACACAGTACATGAAGAGGATTTTCCACTGTCGTCAGGAATTCACATAATCCCTAACCGCTCTTCTTTAAAAGCCAATCATACATCTAGGGACGTGTAGTGATAGCATTATTAATGAGAGTAACAATCTGATTGAACTGCTAACTCTAGAGGAACACGAAGAGGAGGTGCGCAGTTAGCATCTCTGTCTGTCTTATCATAGTTACGTTGTAAAAATTGCGGCTGCGCGCCCACAAAACGGTTTCACGGATGTGAAACATGAATGGCCTATTGTTAGACGAAATAAGAAAGCCCGTGGTCATGTCGTTTATAATTTAAATTATTATACGGGTTGATTATAGGTCGGTCGTAAATAAAAAGCCAAGTGCTGAGTCAATTAATGTCTCTGATATGGATTGCCTGTCACGATTTTATCGCCATTACAGCCCTGGGTGTCGCTGAAGTTTCTACCAACAGTGCAAGAAAAGAAAGCAATTGTGACAAGTAATAAAATTTGGGTCTCTGTGAAACGGGGAAAACCCGGCCCGGCCTCTTTGAAGGTGATAGGGCCACGTTATTTCAACTTCCTCGTATAGGCCATTCATGCATTGCCCTTGCTTGTATAAGCTATTCATGCCTGTATAGGCCATTCATTCACAAGCATGCATTCATAGACAGCTTGCTTCGTTATTGTCGTTATTTGAAGGCACTAATTTTTTTTATCAATTCCATCAGATATTTTTAGGAAATTACTGTAAGTCGGTCAGTATCATATAAGAAATATAGGGAGTGGGGTGACCTATGACATATTGTCTAGATCACGTTGGTGTGTCACTGCTGCTTTACTCAAGTTATGTAAAGCCCTTACAGATATTTCTCATCTAGAAACTCATAAGTAACTCAACGGCCTCTCTAGCAATTTGCCGGTTTACCAAGCGCGCTTTGCGAAGACTTCGATAGAAGAAGGCATCGGTATGCATGTTTTCAAGATCTTTTGAGTCCGAGTAAAATCTCTGAAATTGGTAGTAACCTTGTCTAACTTTGTTTGTGATTTACCGTTGAGCAACTTACACTCATTTTTAAATTGTGTGAATATACTGCATATTGTACGCTGAAGAATTTAGAATCCTACAGTCTGCCAATATAGTGCAAATTTCGCCTAAGCGTTGGAACATAAAAAAATTGTTTTGAAGGTCAGACCTCGAAATTTCGTCGCTTGATACCGGCTAACACAGTCAGAGCGTTAGCACTTTCTACGTACTTTTCAACGCGCGAGCACTTTTCAACGACATACTGATAGTACAGCAGTAAAATGCGAAAGCACAAATATGATACGGCCATAAGCGGGTTTCGTTTGCAATGTTGTGGGATCGAGGAACGTCGAGTAGCGTCGTTGACTCGGCTATGAGTACAGTGCATCATTTGTCTAATATCAAATAAGGAAACGGTTCTCAACAGCCAGAAGGGGTTATCCACTCCTATTGGCAAATTTTTTAGTTGTGTAACTCAGTACGCCTCTAAGGACGAAGTTGTTGCCCTGATGCCTGTAACATTGGACAGTACTTCTTTGCGGAAGTTTTTACTTTTCATAGAAGCAACGAGAAAGCCTTAGTCTGCAGCGCTCCATTGCGGCTATATGATGCACAAATAATACATAAGCGGATACAATGCAGCCCATTCGCACAGGGAGTACGCCATTCTGGCACTCTAGTTTCGACGAACGCATTGAATATGAATGTTAACATTAAACACCTTATATCCATGTGCGTTACTTTAGGCCAGGCGACCTACCGGCATGGCGTCTGCAAAAAAGAAGCCGCTCCATCTGGTCAAGGATTTCGCAAGTTTGAAGCAGACAATTGATAAGGAGCTGCAGAAGTTGGCCTCTAAGAATTCTGACGCCGTGTGAGTAGAATTGAATCGACACAACAACCTATTATCTGACCCAGTTTTTATATTTCTTACATTATATATACATATTCTTGGGCACTTGTAAGAGGAAAACACTTATAAGAGGGTACACTGAAATAAGATGTTGCACATTTACTGTGGTCTGTACAGGCTAAAGCGTGCTCTTTTGCCGATGCTGCAAGAAGGGGACAAGAAGTACAGCGATGGTGACGAGGAGGTGGCCTACGTGATTTATATGAGGTGCGTATCTGATGTTAACAACTTTTGATCTAATAAAAAATTGACGCTAATATTAATCGATAGTGCAACTTCTAAACAATGATACTTTCTGATATGTGTTCAGATACTCGTTCAACGAACGGAATTGAACGAATTTGTATATTTTTACAAGTAGTGCATCAATCCCGATTTCTCTTTTTTTATGTCAGGGATGTTTTGCTATGCACATTACTAGCTCGTATTATATATACAGCCTGTATCATTTGTGTAAGCCTACTTTTGGCTAATATTTGTTATCAGCACTACATTATTTGGAAAATGATATATATATATCATTTTCTAAATAATGCAGCGCTTATTAATCTAGTATTTGTTCTAGAATTAAATAGCAATGAAAATCTTTCGTATTCCTCAGTTAGGGATGCATAAGGTGTGCCTATTACAGTGTTAGATTCTACTAGCTTCTGAGTTTTAACTCAAAATTCATTTTGTATTACAAACATTTTAACAACAGCTGTTTCGCATTCGCACAATTTTATGGTGACAATTCTATCGGTATTGTTTACTTCTGCTGCTTCTGTGCCGCAGGTTTGCGGAAATGGCGATGAAGACCAAAGGCGTCAAGGCGGAGCTAATTGAGAGGGCTATCGTTCGCTGTGAAGAGCTCGAAAAGTCTCTCCGGGAGCGGTACCTCGAACGGGAGTTTGGTAAGTAGCCGATTGATTGCAATTGAGGCTACATCTGATTTGACGCCGACGGCATCTAAGCGCCCAACCGCTCCGATCAGCTTAAAACAGCTAGACCACCACTTGGCAATGAGAGCTTTTTGAACCAGGCTGATACCTGAAAGCGAAGTCCGAATCAGTATACCATAAAATCTATGACAGTTAGGAAACATAACCCACTATATTGCTGACGAGTCGATATCCCCTTTCAACTACGATGAACGAGTTGGTCTGGTTTGTTTTGCCACCATGACTCCAAAAGCGTTCCGATGTTGCAATATTATGTATATGGACTATATATCTAAATCCTAATTATACGCCGACGAAGGCAGATGTTTTGAACAAAGCTGCTAACTGTGAATTTGAGATAGACTAAACCCTGTTGACCACTGCAGATAAGCCCTTGGACATGCTGCCATCGCCTCCATCGGCTGACTTGCCCAAGACGAACTTGGCAAACGGATCGGTGCATACGCTACTGTCTCCGAAGAGCACACCAATACCGCCTCCAGCCTCAGGCTTGTCCGGCAGGCTCGCCGAATCAGCCTCACCTAATCCATCTTCATCAGGACAAATGCGCAGATCAGTCAATGGCTTACTTAACGATGAAGGGAGCAGGGCATCACCCAGCAGCATTTTGAGCAGTCTTCATGGCTTAGCGGGCCAGGAGGGCGAATCTGTGGTGGGCAACGGCCTTCCCCAGATGATTAACGGGCCACATGCAGAACAGAGAGGTAGGTCAACGTGAGGTGGGCGCACGAGGGGGCAAATTTGTGACGGCGGTCGCGTAGAAGGCTGGTCGTTGCCTTCGGTGTGTTGATACACTGGTTAGGAACTCGAGTCGCGCCGATGAGACGTACAGCTTTGCGCCGATCTACGTGTTATGACGCCATACAGCTATACTTGCACGAAATTGTTGCTTGGTCGTTCAGCTGCTATATGCGGAGTGTGCCGTTCCTTCATACTTTGTCCCCAATGGTTAATATTTTGAATGTACACGACATGAAGCTGTTTACTGCAATTTCGGGATCTCACAAATGTCAGCAGGAAGTATTTTCAATACTAGGATGAATTATCCCCGCAGCGGTCTGGGGTGACTACCTGCTAAGAGTGAATGGGTACCCATTTCGATTTGTTCGTGAACGATAGGTAAATTAGCATAACGTACTTTATGTATCGTACCGTGGTCAACAGACACAAGAGAAAATAGTTGGCCAAATGAAAGAAAAAAATACATGTGACAAGAATGCCTAAATTGCTATGACCAAAACTAAAATACAGGAGTAACTGAGTTGAAATCTACACGCCTGATAAGCCTTTCAAACACGACTAAGCATACAGATTACATGTGCGTCGAAAGCCTCAGAGCTTCATACAAGCGCATGCATGATGGAACTTATCGGTAACGTTTTCGATTCGCAGGTCCTCAGTTCGTAAACTGTGCGGATTTGCGCAAGCTGTTGCTTCAAGGTAAGGCCCTCGTGCTCGACTGTCGGAGCGAGAAGGCGTTCAGAGATTCACGGATCAATATTTCGCCGAACGTTATAAACATTCCAAAGCTGTACATGGGCATCGCATCGTTTAGAATTGCCGAACAACTAACGGAGGTCGAGAAAAAACTGTACATGCGTCGAAAAGAGTTTGAAAAGGTTGGTGGTGACGACCGATGGATCACATCTAGATTAAAAGTGTGAAATACTATATATATATATATATATATATATATATGTATGTATATATATACACACACTAAAGTACATTTCGAAACAGTATACTACGTATGGAAAATGCGTCACGTCATGTGCATAGGTCCTTTGCGTAATTCATTCTTACAGTCAATCCTTAACGGATTATTCATGGATTATTTCAGGTGCTTAACGTAATTATTTTTTGGGTGTACGGTTATTTCAAAGTCGAGCTTTTTTGTCTATTTTTCCGATTGGAAAAAGGTTTGTCTCATCTAAATCAAAATCTCAAGTTGTTAGTCTGACTGATCTGTTCGATTGTTTTTGTTCAGGTAGTGATTGTCGACTGGGATGGGAGAGGCTACCTCTCTCCTGCTGCTCCAGCCACGTGTGTCTTCGAGTCGATGTGGAAATGGGCTAACCCAGGCGATGGCATTACGTGCCATTACCTAAAGGGTAAATCCTGGAGTTGTTCAAGTGGAGCCTTTGCGATATTTTCAGCCTGAGTTATTTAAGAGCGCCGCTCAACTTAGCACGTCCGTTCCAGTTAAACCTTGAAACGCTCTCACTTATTAGAGAAATATTGCCTAACAGGAAGAGTTCGTTGTCCGATTTCTTGCATTTTTAACAGACGGTTACCGGTTTTGGGTGGAGGCCTACCCACACGACACGACGAACTCGAAACCGCTCGAAGAGTTGAATAAGGTCACTACTGTACCCGACGCAATTCGTGCGGGCCTACCGACTTCTGGAAGCCTTAGTAGCCGCTCTGGCGGCCTTAACGCAGCGGGTAAGGACACGGTCCCCAGTGCCGAACAGCTTCGCGATCTCACTTGGCTACCTCACTCATTCGAAACGAAAGTAAGTTGTTGCCAATGAATGAGCCACTTATTTGTGCTGCAACAAATTTCGAAGACTAATTTTCACTCGTGTGTCCGTAGTCATCTGTTCGAGGGATGAATGTTCCTTGAAGAAGCTTATGCCAGTGATCTTGAGACTAAATGTGTTCCTCAAATGTATTTTCCCAAACCCGACTTGTGCTCATCCTAGGACACAATGAAGTAATAATAAAAATGGTTACACAATATAATAAATGTGACAACCAAGTATCAGCCTAAAATCAAACCAAAGTTGTAGAATTTGCGTGTAAACTCCTGAAACTGACGTATTGTTTGACGTCATGTGTGTTTTTAAGTCGACAGATGCAGCTAATAAAGTAGCCTAAGTAATATGCTTTAACGTTATAGACACACTAGTGGATATTTTAGGAACTTCTAACTACAGGGAAGACTTGCTTACTATAGCTGCATTGTTCCGTACTTGTTCATCTTTCCCTTTTTGCATAACGACCTGAGTATTTTCGTTGTCTGCCCGTTCTGGTTTTCAGGTTCAAGTTGTTCAGGCGCCCACTGTGGCGCCGACCGTAGGCCCTTCTGGTCAAACGCTTTTAACTTATTCGCAGAATACCTCAACGAGTCACCATCATACGATATCGACGAGTCCTGGCAAAGTCCTGACAGGGGGAGGCGACTCACCCAAGGTTGTAGGTCTAAAACCAACCCCGTCGGCACCGTCGGTCGACGACGTCGGATCGGGTGACCTCCGGCGTGATGGCCATGGTAGCAGTGAGCTTAGCCGCGTTGAACGCTCATCGCAAGATACCGTTAAGCAGTTCGCCCAATCTGTCAACGAGAAAATTTCGGTAAGAAATACCACATTTAATACAATAATCAATTCCAGTAGTGAGTACCATACGATAGAGGGTTGTCAAATTCGTATTAATGCCTCTAATGATGCTGAAAACCATCCTTGTAAAATTCTCCCTCATCCGTTCACTTGGCGCCACAGACGAACAACGGACAGAAGCCGCGAACGAGATCCGAAGCTTCTGATAATTCCCCCGCGCCCGCCCATACGGGTACAAGCTATGGAAAGCCGCAGCTACTTCGGTCGCGGTCACTTGGCGACATTTACGAAGAACCTAACCGTCTGGAGCTCAACCGGCTGCCCGACGACGTCGGCTCCCAATATCCTGCCGGACAGGCAAACCAAGCAAATAACATCGACCACCTTTCACATCTGGCGAACAAGAGACCTTCAATAGACCGGTATGTAGTATCGAGTGGATGCTGTGTCGTTGCAAACGAACGCCTTAACTCCCAGCAAAAGGTCGAACGGCTATCGTAGCTGTCGTAGAAATGGAAGCATTCTTTTCGTGGTTGTTGGAGCTTTAAGAACGGAAGCCTTGCGCATTCAAGTAGCGTAACAATATAACGGCGTCGAATGAACAGACCCGCTTTTCTCCCTCCAATTAGCAAGGACACACCTGTCAGAAAATGCTCGTTCATCTGCGGCCGTTCAATTGGTTTTTGTGGATGTCAGACAAGCCTAGCAAGAGCCTCTAAACTGTGAGCTGCATCCGTATAATATGGCATAAATTTGTTAGAATGAATTTGCTGAATAATCGCTCGTAAGTTGGCGAACGTGTTTTTAAATATTGAGAGTGGAGTGTGGCCAGTTCGAATGAATGCTATTTAGCGGAAGATTGTATCTATATGAAGGTGTTGCAGTACCGCATTATGACTACGGGAGTAACTGTAATAGCCTCTTTCATAATACGACTGATAATTGTATAACAACGACTCTTGGCGATTACGCTCTATTTTTGATGACAATAGTACAATTACGGTGAATGTAATGGCAATTTTCTTTGCTAAATATTTACGCTTTCGTTCGTTGTCTCGGTTGCTACGTTTTGGGACGCTTGCCCTGTCGCTTTTGTCGCCATAGGACTCTGAAGCCGTCAAGCAGTTTAGATGCGGCAACGGTCCACCGATCGAAAGATGGCCAGTCGCCACACTCATTGATCGGAACGTCTCTGACCAACAACAACAATAATAATTTGGGTCCATTCGTCAACGGTATGTACAACAACCGCACGGCCATCGGCAGCCTCAATTTTGGCAACAACAACAACAATAACAACAACAGCACAAACTATAACGCCATCAACAACAATGAGGTGAACCGAAGCTTGATGGGACTGCCGTCCCGGCCGAAGCCCTCCCTTCCCCCGAAGACCCGGCGGAGTCAATCTCCCGTTCAGGTTTGCCGATTCGGACCAACCGAGCGTACGTCGGGACTCCGCAATCTCGGAAACAGCTGCTACATGAACTCGGTCTTGCAGGCCCTTGCCCACTCGACGGAGTTCGCGAAGTTCTTCGTCAGCCGACAGCACGAGGCACACCTCAATAAGTGAGTAATACCTGACTTCCCTAGCGTGTGCACCTTCGGCGTTGCTTGTTTTCGTTGATAATGAGTGTAGATAAACCTTTTGATAAATACAACTCACATTCATACCTGATGACCAATTTCTATAAATATTTATAAACAGTACGTAAGACTATCTGTTAAATTCTGTTTATTGCTATTTAATTGCGATATGAATAATTTTCTCCAGTTTTACGTAAAAAGGTGCAGTCGACTGATGAGCAACTGTCAGGACCGTTTTACCGACATAATATACGTACGCTTGTCCATCTAAAATTTTTGCGACCTCATATAAGACAGAAGATAGACATACCAGTCTGTATTTCTTGGTTCTTCAACCGGCGAAGAACCTTTGCGTGGAGGACTAACTATTGAGTTTCTATTCTGTGCGGACATTATTTCCACCTATAGATCCAACCCACGCGGCAGTGGGGGCGCCCTTCCGAAGGTGTTTTCACAGCTGCTATCGCAGCTTTGGTGTCAGAACGAAACTCGCGAGTCACTCGTTTCGTTTCGCAACCTGATGGGTTTGATGTATCCGATGTACGCGACGTACGAGCAGCAGGACAGCCACGAATTCCTCGTCAATCTGCTCGACCGGCTTCATGAAGACCTGAATCGTGCGGTTAGTTAGGCCCTTCTCAAAATTGACTTAAAAAAGACTGGCCTATTCCCGTCCGCAATGTCATGTGTATTTCTTTTGTTTCGGCACAGGCGGGTACCAGAGATATTATAGCTGTCATCATCGGCTAGCGTGATGCAGCCGATTTTCGCTTTGTTTTCGCTGGCGAAATAGTGGCCATTATACATTTATCACATTTCGGCGTGTTGTGGCCGTCTGTCTAATTTTGCGGCGCTTGCCTTTGTGTTCATCGAACAGGAGCTACGAAACCAACCGAATTCTTCGAACAATTCGGATACCGTCGTCACCTTCGCTATGCTCGCCACCGAGCTCAACAAGTTCTTTACCGGTGAGTGGGACGACGCTGTGCACACACTCAATTGTCGGCAACTGAGTAGATCATAGCGGCTGTACAGCATACATTTAGCCGTGGACGGACAGCGAGTATCTTTCTTAGAAGCATTGTCCCGCGGACAAACAAGTGGAAATTGTATCTCACCGCTAGTAAGCATGGGGTCCACCAATTAAACTTTTAGCTGAATTAGTAGAGTAAAACTCAGATAAAAGCTTTAGCTGATACGTTTATCCGTTTAGACAAACACGAACATACACGAACATACTCGAACATACTCGAAGTCAGACATACTCGAACGTCACTGCCGTAAGGGACGGCGTGCTGGGCGTGAGCTATTCCAGCTGGCAGCTGGTATAATCGCTAAAAATGCATAACAAATGCGTTATTTTGTATGAACTATATGGCCGCTCGAGCCTGCTGCGAAGCTTGGTACTCCGGCTGCCAACGCATGACAGCAAATCGGTCATGTAAATACGTTGAAATGCTAATGATAGTAGCCTCATTCGTCCCTTTTTTCGTTGCATTACTCGGCTCGTATGCGTGCAGACATTTATCTATACTGTTACCACATTCCTTTGTCATTCGATTGGCGAAATCGATGAGAGGTATATAGCCTTTTCGTTTTTTTTTGAAAATTAGAGGCAACTAAACAGCTCGCTGAGGAGCTGTTTTGTTATGTCGGGCGGTAATTTTTACGGTATTAATGGTGCATAGGTACACATCCGCACAAGACTCCCCATATTCAGTGAGGTCTATGCGCTTGTCATTGTTGACCCTATCCGTTGTCCTCATGACGCCTATCTAAAATGCTTCATATTTCAGCGCACAACGATATGCAGTTATCGGTCGTGACACAGAACTACGAGGGAATTCTAGTGTCGGGACTCAAGTGTCACACATGCGACAATGATTCTTATACTTTCCAGGTAAAATTTATTATTATTTTTATTATTACTGTTTTTAACGAAGTTGATCAACTAATGTAATAGAATACTTATTAGTTAACAAACTTACACAACAACATTGTAATATATAATATATACTAATATATAATAATAATAATATTTCTGTATTGCATTGACTCAGTGGAGTAACACTTCGGTAGGACAAAAAAATCAAATAATAAAATGAGAGCGACCAAGTGGAGGGGACTATCCGTTTCCGTCGTGAGGTGTGTGGCAGTTCTAAATCGTGAATAACAAAATTACAACATACAGTTGCTCTGTTGTTCTACGTCCTTGATGGTACTCGCAAGTCGATACACCTTAAATATTTCCGAAGGGCGGAGATTGAGTCCTCAAGCTTTACGGCAAGCTTCGTATCTATTGTTAATGGCCAGAGTTGTATCGATTTTTACAGCGGGCCTGTATTCACACGCAAGAACTAATCACCTCTCCTTTGTAACGCACCTCCTGTGTCTGTTCAGGTGTTTAACGTATTGTCTGTACCAATACCGTCAATTAATCCCGTGGAGATATACCACTGTTTTGACGAGTTCTTCCGCGTAGAGAAAGTCGAAGATTGGCTGTGCCCGCATTGCAAAGAGAAACGCACGGCAAGCAAACACATGCGGATCGCCAGGCTACCGAAGCATCTGGTGCGTATTTGCTATGTCGATTCCTGCCGGGGAGATTTCCCGTAAATGCAACAAGCGAAACACGCGAGCATTTACGACAAATGCTTTGGCTGCACTAACCCGTACTCATTGCAGACACCAACCAAACTAACATATACATTGTGTTTGTTTGTGTGTGCTTGTGTGCGCTTGTATCTTTTGTATGGTCTTTCCTTTAAACTAGATTATCCACTTGGTCCGATTCAAGAACGAGTCCTGGACGGCATTTTCGTTCTCATCGTACAAGAAGATCACGAATGTCGTTCAATTTTCCGTAAACCTTGACACGCGGGAGTTAGCGCAGTACGTCTACTCGAAGGAGGTCAAACTTAAGAGCTACACACTTTATGCTATCGTGGTACGTATGAGTGGGATTTGTCAACATGACACGCGTGCATTTTTGAATTTAAGAATATTATGAATACATTTTTTAATTCCCACTATATTATTATTATTGTTATAATATTGTTATCTAGTAATACGTTATTTTTAATAACGGCGTTTATATATATATATATATAATGCTAATGCACAAGCCAAGTCTGCACCGCAATTCTACATTCTACGATTTGTCTGTGTGACTATCCTTTACAGAATCACTACGGGACTATCTCGAGCGGTCACTGTAAGTACCCGTACCACCGACTTCGCTCAAATGCTGTTAATACCCTGAAGCGTTTAGGCGTACCTGGCAAATATGATAGATTTCTTAGTTCTTCACAGCTTTTAGATAGAATTCTTTAAAAAAACGAACCATTATGAAATACTAGCGCGCTTTTTGAGACCAAATACATGGTACTTGTTGTGACATTTTCAGTGAACGTCTTATGAAGTACAAACGTGCAATTAGTAAATCCATTGTGAAAGCCCACATGTTGAATCAATAATCCAGTCGAAAATACGTCTTGAGTAGCGTGCTTCAGCGTGACAACACGCCACGAATGTGTAATCATATATGTTGTATCTCGGTTATTCCAGATTACTCGGACTGTCGCTTCCTACCCGGAACCCAATGGTACCGCTATAGCGATCAGCAGGTAGGCACCTATCCCAATATTGGACTTATTCAGAAACGCCTTCAGTATTGTCAACGCAGGCGGGGGCATTCATGAGGGCAAAAAAGGGTCCCCCCAACATCGAAGATGCGTTGGTCGGCATATTTAATAAAGCTGTAACCCAGCGGCTCTTCCTCTCTCTCTCTCTCTCTCTCTCTGAAATGTCCGTTTCTCGTTTCAACGATCCCTTATAGGTGACAACGCTCCAGAGCAAGGAACCTGACGTGGGCAGCGCTTACATGCTCTTTTACTCGTGTGTCGACTAAGGTCGAGCCATTTCATTACTGAATTACTGCTAGTGCTGTACGTCGTTCTCCACTGGCATGTCACGCGCTCTGCAAAACGTAGCTGCTTCGCCACAAGATTTTGTTGCCTTTCTAGCCTCCTTGCATTCGAGTGGTCTTATTCACTCTGGGCGCACAGAAGCCGAAAATACGGGACCGCTCTTACGGAGATGTTTACATAGCGTTCCTACTCATGGTTGCTACGTACCTCGTTGTGGGTATATGTTTGTATTGGGTGGGTAAATCCGTGCATGTGTGTGTGTGTGTGTGCGTATTGATTCTTTACCTCGTTGATAACAGGAAGTGGACAGCTGCGGTGGCAACAATAACAACAACAGCAGCAACAACAAGAAGAACGGAAAATGCTAAAACTCTTTTTACCGTTAATAGTTTACTTATCCGACTTTCAGTTTTTCAGGTTTGTACGCCTTTTCTGCTCTCGTTGGAGCTGAGTTTAAGGCTAAGAGCGCAAGATAGGGTCCATGCTGAGGTGACTTTGCTGGTATGCTGCAGCAATCTTCGATTGTAGATTTCGTCATTCTTTTGTTGTCAATTCCGCTCTTTTTTGTTGTTGCGTCGCTGACTCATACGTGCAATCCATGTGAACGCCAAACCGACAGCGGATACGTGTGACAACAAGCTGACGGTCAGCTGGCGAGGGTCTGCGCTCTTGTGGTACCCTGCTAGGGGGTTGCCTGGGGGTGGCCTGGAGCAGCGGAAGGATTAGCTAGAACGGTCGATCTGTGCATGTTGTGCGGACTGGTATACGCAGGTACTGTAGCTATTGGGCAGGTCGCCAAAGCGTTGGTTGGTGGAAGAATTCGACAAGTCGCGATAATACGAGACAATGCCACGATGAGATCGTCCAAGCGATATAGACTGAGCTGCAATAGTTGAAGCCGTTTTGTGCTATTTCTACAAAAAAAACTATGACGTCGATGGCTCTCTAGTACGATGCAGATAGCCGCCTAGCCATCGGTGGATATTCATAGGGCCGAATGCAAACGCTGTCTCAGCTTTTTCAGAGATAGACAGATAATACTCTATTCGTGACAAATAAACAGCGAGAAAAAAAGCAGAGCCTACAGCAAAGCATTGGTGAGAGAGAACAGTGCAGGTAGTCCCAAGATGCATTACCTTGGAGAGAGTGAAGGTGTGTCGGGTCGATTGTTCATTCACCAGCGACTACCAGTAGAGAGGTAATTGCTCTGTGGTAAAGCGTCGGAGGCGACGCTAGTTTCGTTGCTCTACAGGCCCCACAGACAGGTTTGTCCATAAGGCCTTCACTGCACCGTCATGTGTGAATTTTTAGGTTTGGGAAATAGAAATCTTAACGGGGTTGGACCCGCTTTAGTTGTTTGGGGTTGACCTCGAAGCGGCAAGCAGATAACCGCAGTGTCCCAGATGCAGCGTACGGGCTTCCGGGACCCTCGTGTCTGGCGGTTTAGGGGTATATGTACCCTCAGTAAGCTAGTAAGACGCATATTGTCACGTGGAGGCCGACCTTTCGTCAGCTGGCTTGACAAGTGAATTACTTGAACAAAGCACATGGACGGAACGACGAAAAAGAAAATTAGAGTTTTACAGTTGTTGACAATAAACCTAGGGTATATATATATATATATATATATATATATATATAGTGCTGCTAGTAATAGTAGCAGATGGTGTAGGGAAAAAAGAAAAATGATATTGACGAGATGAACCTGAAGTCTTAGGGAATGAACGGAGAGGTGAGCGACGTCGTAGGCTCATGTGATTCATTGACGATAGCCTTCTTCAACTTTTGAAGAAGACGCCCCCCCTTTCTGAGAGACGGATTTTCGAAGGTCCTGCAGGCACAAATAATCTAAGGTGAGTAGCAGATCACTCGAGAACGTGTATGAAATGATATTATAGGATGACTTGAGGGTGTAGAGTAGCCGACATTGTAAGGTGGCTAAATAAATCGCTAGACAAAAAGTTTTATACCAAATAAATTTAAGGATAGTAATGCATGTGATTGAGCGTCAAACAAGATTACGTACATACACATGCACTGCACCAATAGCCAGACATGAACAAAAAAATTGATACCTTTCTATTTATTCCTTTCAAACGTGTTTATATTTCTAACAATTCGCTTTTCTTGTTGCGGATTCAGTCACAGTCATCGCGTGTGCTATGTCCGTGTGCGAAAATGCAAAAAGTCTACGACGGCAGATGCAGACACCGGTAAACAAGAAACACAATATTAATATAACGCGAAAGCAAACAGAGCAGAAATTAGGTAGATTGTTGAATCTTATTTTTGTTAAAGAATCTATTCACATATTTTATGACCTACCGCTCCTTGATAATGGGGAAGCTACGTTACCGATAAGTGGGATGGCGAGAAACCGCCACGCAATCTCAAAGCGGAACAGCTGTGGACTGCTGGCTAGACATGTTTTACTGTAGTCAAACGGTTTACAGTCAAATCGGAAAATACGCCATTGACATGACAATGCGGTCTTGTAAACAAGCTAACAATAAGTAAATCAAATTCATTAGTGCGAAAGCGAGAAGAAGACGAAGGACCGATGCCTATGGTAGATAAGCAACTAAATAAGTCAATAAAAAAATCTAAAAATAATATAGTGACAAGCGAAACTGGACATTTAGCCTCGTATACGTGTCGTTATTTTCAATATAAGTCCACCGCAAAGGTTTTTTATTGGTGTTTAGTTTATCCGCATAGAGTATGTAGCATAGACGTAGGTACGTAACAATTCTGAATGCCATAATAGCAGTCTTAGCTGTTAAAAGAAGTCAGTCACCTTTTTTATAACGCGGGACGCGTGCCTTAAATAACTCCGCCCTCCCCCTCGAACTATTGAGTACAGTTTGAATGGTAATTTTGTTGCTTCAATGTTATCATACTTTTATATAGAATACCCATGACATGATACGTGCCTTGTGATGCCTACAATAAAACGCTACTATGCGCTAGAATGCTATCTGCACAGGATAGAGATGTAAGTTGCCGTTCACAGTAGTAAAAATAAGCTTAACTTCATTATAATAAACCTATTTCTAAGAACGTTTTTTGTATGTTAACACAATCGACGGAGTCAGAGATGACATAACCAAATACTAGCCCGTTGAAAATTTTCTCTTTCGCAGCAGCTTAAGTATTTATGTGACAAGCTAGATTTCACTACGAAATAGAAAAAACAACCTTCGCACACCGCATCAGTTAATGGCTCCGCTCTTATTTCACTCGATTTGGTTTTTTCATACAAACGTTACTTTTCCGTAGTGGAGTTGACACAAGATCCCTTCAAAGCTACGGATGTTTTCTTACCGATATGCCGATAAAGGCGGTTCTCGATCTTATCGCCAGCTGTTGCCCAAAAGTGTGCTGTACACCAAGGCTTTTATGTTTCCTCAGAAGTGAAAATCTACATGTTCGGTCGTAACTTCATGTTAGTCACTTAGTGTTTCCGTCTTTTATCAACACCAAAAAATAGATATTTAGTTTTGGTATCGCCCTTGATTAATGCGTAAGGGATCTGTCATGGTAAAAAAGTTTGTGACGTGAAAGGTGAATCGCTTAGAAAAGACAGTATATAGCGCTCCTTTGAAGCATGAGCAACAGTTAAAATCAGCCTGAAAATTGCGTTGGCTAATATGTCGAACGAAGGAATTTAAAATGCTTCCGAAGTGTCTCGTATTCTGCCGAACATGTACCTGCATAGACGTGAGCGATTTACAGCATCTCGCATAACTTCAGAAAGCTTCTTTGACTGTCAGAGCCACTATAAAAATGTAATTCGAAATAGTGTTAACTAAGAAAGCGTAAAAATTTTATTAACCATTCACATTGCTTATTGATTAAACACGAAAAATATGGCCGATAAAAGCAAAAACCCACTCATAATTAAGTAAAATATTTAGCCTTCGATTGTTGAAAATAGGTAAAAATAAAAACCCTGAAAATTAACAATACTATTAAGCTTAGAGAAGAAGTCTAAAAACTTGAAACGTGCTTCGAACTACTTCGCCATAGTGAAAATCAAAATTGGCGTGATTACCTCGAAATTTAGACAAGCGACGACAAAGTTGAGTATAACATTTCTTACACGCGAGTAACGCAGAAAATCATGCCTTACAGTTTTTGAAAACAAAAATTGAAGACAAAAATCCTGGCTAGTTTTGTATATACGTATATTCGTTGTATCCAGAGTTGCCATAACAAAAGCTCAGCAGCTTATAGGTGCTTCTCTGATGGGTGCGATTTCTCTGAGAAGTAGGAACGAGTAACCTTCGAATAAAGTAAACCGCGTTAATCATGGTCCCCTCTTTTATTCCGCTCGATATAATTTTCCATGCTCGGCCGATAAAATTGAACGTACGTAAATAAAATACTGGTGCTCCCTTAATTAGCAAAAACAGTCTCGATGTGGAATGAAGAATCACAATCGCAAATGATTTTATAAACGTTTAAAACAGTTAATGTTAAAATACCCACGAGAATTTTGTATTAGTTCTGTCAGTCCTACCTGTGTGCGCTGCCGAAGCAGTTTAGCTGCTTTTTAAATTAGTACTACAACTGCTGAAATGCAGTACTGCATTTACCAAATAGGCGGCGCGTAAATTTAAATTCTATCCGTCCGATGGCCGCAACGCGTCGTCTTCTAAGGTGAAGACGTTATATTTGGGAACAGTAGAAGAACTTGCCTTTGATACGGTTTTACTTGATATTTTAGATTTTCTTTTATAGACCACTGTATTATATTGTAAACTAACGTTGTTGATTTTTTGTGTTATGAATGGGAAGATAACGTTGCAGCGCCATGGTTAGACCAGGATCTGTCAGACAGTTTATTACACGCATAATTTTACCATCGAAAATATATTTGTAGGATCTTTTAGGCATTAAATGGCACTAAAAGCACAGACATTATGTAACTCGCTGTGCACCCTTTTTATACCTAAGGGCTTTTCGGAACGGCAGAAGAAAATTCACCGCTGCCATAGAATTTGTTCACCTTTACCATTTTCAATATAACAAGTTATCCGCTTTACATACCACTTACAAATCCTGTAATTTTTAAGTTTTGCTAGCAGCTTGTGTTTGGTGGGTACTCTGGGTAATCTGTTATCAATACATACTGTTGTGTTACTTATGCATCCTGTACGATTCATCTCCTCACAATTCATTGGAGTAAGTGCGTACATTGTTCACCATATTAATTAGCATTAATCTCGACGAATAAGGAACAATTGATCGAAAATGGCCCATTGCGTTAATTTAATTGAACCTTCCAGTAAAATGCACTGCGAAATGTCGGTTGATTGAAATGTGATGTTAAGGGGGCCATTTTGCTTGAATAAGAAAAAGCCGTAGAATAAAAAATGGCTGAAAACTGCCATTGTTTATTTTTTTCCCACTCGATCGTTCGCTCACGCAGTTTTTTCAACCCTCCCTGTCCATCTGGGAGGAAAAAGGGAAATGGTTTTCTTCGTCAAAAATGAGTCAGCAGCAGTTACAGATCTCCCGCGTCCGTTCCTAGCTTTCATGACTTCAATACTTTTCTTTTTTTATTTACCTATTTACATGTGTATTTTTTGAGCAGCACCCTCGCCTAAATTTATTTCACACTCTATGTATACGCAACGCACTCACGGATGCGTTTATTCAACCTGCCTCTGAACGTTTCCTCCATTGGCAGACACGGCTTGGCAGCTTTAACCATTTTCAGATAGTAGGAGGCGGTCCAAGCTCGTTGTGGACCTCCTCGTTCCAACTTAGCACTGCTTACGCATTAATTCGACCAACTGTAAGCACGGAACTAGTCTACCACATTCCATCACGGCAATTAAACCACATTCGTGATGCATTTATCCCTCCCGGGAACAGCTACAGCGTCTTTAAATTTTACCGCCCATTCAAAGTCTTTATTCTGTTGCCCTTTCCATTTATCCACACTTTCTTCTACACCAGCCCGTTAAGTGCTGCTTGGCGGCCGGCTGCTGACGGCTGTGTACAGCGATGGATGATTTCCGTCTAATCGGTGGATCCCAGTCGTGGAACGAGGGGAAAGAGTGAACTCAGTGAGGGCTCGTTTTGTTGTCGCCACTACAAGAGAGATTGGGCTACATTTCGATTTCTGCCTGCGCGAAGGATCGACGGAATTGTATCGAATTTTCGAGGCAAGTGTATTTGGCGACCAGCGAGTGCTAGGGGAAAACTTCCGGCCAAGGAGTCTTGCGGGATCGACGAATTACTACCAGCAAGGTTCCCTGACAGGAATTGCTAGTGAGTAAGGGCAGAAAGTTAGAAATTAGCGTCAGCTATCTAAGCTCGGCGTAATTTTTGCAACGAGTCCGGCCAAGCTACAGAAAGAGCCAGAAAGAGAGGGAGGAAGGTAAAAAGCGTACTTTCCAGTGCGTTGTCATCTTTAATCGCACGCAAGTGTCACTCGATCTCCGTTGAAAAGGAGGGGTGTGTGGTTGGCGTGTAAGTGCCGAAGCAGAAATCAACCCAGGACCACGACCCTGTGTCAGGACGACGCGCAAACTGCAGCGATGATAATTGGATCTCCGTTCGTTTACTGGGCACAGGATTACTCGAGGGTGACGCTCAGAATCGATTTGAAAGATGCACGAAAACCCGATATTCAGCCGACAAAAAACTCACTTGAGTTTTCTGCCAAAGGCGTCGGTACGTGATGCTAGAACGCAGTCGAACAAGCTGCGTTTAAATGTTTATTCTTGTAAATAGAATCAGTTCCATATAGTTAAAGCTCTATGTGCCCCGGCAACAGGCATCGTCATGAGGATATCTTTTGCACTTTCTCCGCCCGATGTAATTAACCGACTTGTGGTGTAGCTGTAGTCATAGATAATATTTAGTAATTACTTTTAGTGAAATGACTATGATGTTTTAGTTGAATTGATTTCAGATTTTCCATCGACTCTTTTTTCTTATTCTTGTATTCGGTGACTGCTTGATTGTGCTAGCTAGCATATATCACTTCTGTTAGTCGCGTGCTAATCAGATGGAACTTCTACGTAGCTATTGAGGTTGCCTATTTCTCGTGGTACCGTACGGTTTACATAATTTTTAATGGAAAACATCGTCATCTTGTTTGCTTGTTACCGCATGTTCGTCACATGTTCCTCCGATTGGTCCTTGTTTGCAGGTGCTCGTGGAGAAAATCGCTACGGATTCAAAATAGATCTTTACGATGATATCAAACCGGAAAAAACCGAATGCCGCGTAACAGATAGACAGGTACGTTTGAGTTCCGTTTGAAATGTTCTCTTTGAAGCGGGCTCTCCAGCTATAGCCGGGGACGCAAAAATTTCGCATTCGCAAACCCGACAGTGAATCCTGTTGCCGTGGAAACATGAACTTTCAGCATATATCTACCGAAAAATCAATTAGGTATCACTCACTGCAACGATATTCTAAGCGACCGGCCAGTGATGAGCTTGCAGCCTACGTATTCACGCGCTGTGAGTAGACTAGAGGACATTAGCACCGACTAATTTCGGAGGTTCACTTCTTTCCTAGGTCAAGAGTGATTGCGCACTTCGTGTGCGCGATCAATGTTAACTAAAGGTGAATGCGTTTTAAAGACTGATAATAGATTGGGGTTGCGGTGCGACAAAGTGGTTGACAGCGTTTCTCCTGTCATTGAAGGCACGCTGGGTGTTTTCTGTGTTGAGTCTCAGGTTGCAGCCTTGCCATGCGTTGTATTGTTTTAGCGACTATGATATCCCCGAGCTGACCTGTCATAGTCAGATTACATATAGTTCTTTCTGTCGTTACGTCGTTAAAGCGATGTTATTTGTAGCGGGATTCAAACAGTCAAACATATGCTTTTCATAAGTCGGTTACATTTACCGCTGCCCAACTCTTGCAACAACATGCGGCAGCAGTATGAATCAAATCTGTGATTTTTCTAGGGTATATCCAGTTGTCTGTTGGCACACGCATAACCCTGTTAGTCTCAAACAGGCCTATACATGCACTCGTTCATTAGCCTGAGCTGACGGGACCGTCGCGTCATGAACGGTTGAACGGCTAACATATACGGCCAGCAGTCCGAATCGGCCGTATAATACACAAGAACCTGAACACGCCGCGGTGCGAGTCGGGCCGCCGCAGCCAGGCTCACCGAAGGCGGTTCCCAGTCCCAATGAGGTTACTTGACAGTCTTGTCAATACGAAAGAGTTGCTTGGCACATTTTTACCACAGCGCTTTACATCACTCATAAAACGACAAGATGTCCACCTCATCGTCGGGCCCCATTCTTCGCCTCCGATACCTGCGAACTCCCTCCCGTGGTCGTGGTTTGTTCCGGGTGCTCAGACGGATGCTCACAACGCGCTCCGCTTCGTTGTAGGTGGAACTCGTTCTCTACAAGCGGGACCGCAACAGCGAGGAGGACGACTGGTGGCCTCGCTTATGCTACTCGCGAGACCGGCTCCCCTGGCTAAAAGTTGATTTCGACCGTTTCGCCGTATCCGACTCGGAACCCGACGATGACCCCGCCAGCGAGGTAAGCCCAATAATCCGGTGTACGATTTCGTAGACGCATGTGCCCTAAGGTCATACTTCTAATCCGTTTCTAGACCAGCTTCGTGAACGTGTGCTGCGTTCGATCACTAATAAGAACTGTATTTCTGTTCTGTTCAGCGGCATGTCGACGAGATCTACGAGGAGCTCCTGGGCAAGGAAGAACGACGCATGCGAAAACGCGCCCAGGACCTACGTAAGGTTTATCTATTCCTGTACAACTTATTCCAATTCTGTGCGTTCCTCACCATTGGCACAATTCTCGTCATCAGATACATTCGGCATCCCGAAGAGGTAATAACGGACGGACCTTGGTATCGCAACACATGATAGCGTATAACATTGGCAGGAATATTAATCTGTGTTCTCCGCATCCTAAGCATCTGAAACAGCGCCGCGTCTTTCTGTCACGTGCGATACGGGCATCCGTAGAAGGTTTCAATTAATGCATTCATCCGATGTCACAGCAGTTTCACCAGTAATAGACTTATCAATTTTTCACCCGCCATGTCTGTCTCCGTTATGCGCGTTGTACCCGGCGCCCTTCCGCAAGCGGAGGCAGCCTGATATAATGTTCGGACGACGGCCAGTCAGTCGGCTAAGATGTCGGGATTTAATTTCCGACTCTCGACTCCTCAAAGTTATCGTTAGCCGGGGAGCTTACTACTCAGAGCTCATGTATGTTGACGATTGAGCATCAGCTGGCAGTTACAGAAGTTGTCATGGGTGCTGTGTTTATCAGCCACTTGCCCGGCGTCGACCTTGGTTTATTGCATTTTCGCGTTAATCTATGTAAACGGCGCCACTTCCATCGTCTTTAGTCGTTTCGGAGGACAGTGAGAGATATTTAATATGCGAATCGGCCAGATAGAAGCTCGCCGTAAAGGGATTTGAGCTACTGCCTATAAGTAATTACTGCCTTAGCGTCTTCATCATTCAGCTGTTGGCTTTGGTTGATCACTGCTCCGTGCAGGTGTTCCAGGAATCGTTTCGGACGGTCGGGGGGCCAATGAAGTTTGCACTGCTGCTTCAGACGTTTGAGATCATCCATCCGCTGCTGGGCTTTGTACCGAGGGGAGGTTTTTTGCCTGCCATGATGCTGATCTCCGGCCGTCTGTTTATGTTCTTCGTCATGATCTCGGCCGAACCTCGTATGCACAGCAAACCTGCTGTCACTTATTTGTTTGGCGTCTACACGCTAATCGAGCTCGTACGATACCCCTACTACATGCTCAAAGTGAGTTGATTCTTTGAAAATAATAACACATATATAGATAATCAACGTTTCAATATATATATATATAGATAATCAAGATAATCAACTGCTAAAAAAGCAAATTTATATTAGAAAATGTTTGAGGCCTGCGACCTCGCCTGCAGAGTAACGTACTCCGAACTTGCATTGGGTAGGGATGTTAGAACTAACAAATGAATTTAATAACCACTTACAATAAGACTTTCTCATTTGCCTAGATAATATGGCGCGTGTGTGCTGTACCGAAGAATAAGCTATCCACAGACCCGTATATCATACGAGTAAACACGTCTTTCATGATGAGAATCAGCACAGACGGAATAGCCACTTTTATCTGTGGCTAGAATACCCTTTTCTTACCTTTATATTTACTCTCACCCAAGCGACACGTTTCACTGTCTAAAGGTATTTAATTGACCATGTGCACCACCACCGTTCTTCGCTGATTTAGAAAACAGCGATGACCACCTTTGGAATACCAGTTTCGTACTTTTGCCACTATCATCACTCGATTATTTCAGGTATACAACATGAGCGTCGGTTTGCTGACGTGGCTGCGATACACGCTTTGGGTAGTGTTAATGCCGCTTGGTTTCGTGTGCGAGGGCGTCATCATACTGCGAAACATTCCGTACTTCGAGGAGACGAACCGCTTTTCAGTCCACCTGCCAAACGCGTACAACTTCAGTTTCCATTTGCCGACTCTCTTGCGGATCTACCTGCTGGTTGGCATCTTCCCCCTGCTAGCCTTCATGATGGGTCACATGTACAGCCAGCGAAAGAAGGCACTGTTCACCCAGAGCAAGCGGAAGCGAGACTAAACCGATACCGCGTACCTCGCTGAGGTATCCTCGTCCCCGAGGCGGAAAAGATGACGTTCATAACAGTATAATTGTCTTTTTTGGTGCGCATGGTGAAAAATGCTTAATGAGCGAGAGAAATAAAGAAAGAGAAATAGAGCGGGAGGTGGAGAGGAGAAGAAAGACAGAATATAAGAAAAATGAATAAAATACGCCGGCAAGTTCTTCTTTTTTGGCACCGGTTGGTCACAGAGAAACCGGTAGAGCTGAGGGAGTGGGGAGCCGAACAGGAAAGCTGAAACGGCTGAGCTTAAATGTGTATTGTAGAGAAGTCCTGGACAAAAATTAGTATCTTCGGTATGTTGAAAAATGGTGCAGCTGTAGAAGAACTACCGCAAACTGGGGCTGCGGGAGGAAGGTGAAAAGTGAAACGAGTTAAGATTTGCCACACAAGGTTAGAACACAAGGCCGTGCCTGATGGCACACTATAAATGTAGCCCTCCATCCCGCAGGCATTGCGCAGCAATTACGGTGTGGAAGCTCAATATGTTTTAACGACAACGAAGGAAAACGAAGGCAAGTGGCTAAAATGCTGTATCTCAGAAAATGTCTAATATGATTATAAGTTGCCGACCCATGTATTCACGTCATGGCGATAAAAGACGATGTCGACAGAAAACACATCGTCTGATCCTTACGACAGGACTACAGCGGAAGGACCATAACAGGTACTAACTAGCTCGCCAATAGGTGTCACCTACATCAAACAAGACTGATACTTGGTTATATACCTAGGAGCTAGATGTTCTAGATAGTCGACCAATAAAGATCACCTACGTCGTGAAATACGGATGCTGGATACAGCGACCACACAGCTGATTGCGACCCCCGTATGTGTTAGAGCTGTTAGTAGATCGATAGGCCCTTGAATTTCCTTGATGAAGCTGAATATGCTTCAGTGAAACATGCACCCCACATTATGCACGATGGATATAATGTGTATATGTACTTTAAGATGTTATGGCTCCGCTCGACCTCATACACTAGGTCGTTCAGGCTAAAAAGCTGGGTTAGCTCAGTGTTGCGGAAAACGACTCGTAAACAATCATTCTTGTGAGAAAAAACATCAGATCTAAGCTCTCATGTTGTTCAATAGAACCGTTGATCAGCAACCTAAAAGAACCAATCACGTACAACGAAAAGGCCAAGGCAATATCCCAAATTTACCGGTGTGCCACGAGCCCGATGTGCGACGGCGAGCGCCTGGAGGTGCGGCGCACGAAACGAACATGATCAACAGTCACGCAATAAAAAGGTGTCAAGTAATTTTCTAGTAGAAGCTGTCATCTTCTCTGCAAGTGCAAATGAGCTATCGGTCGCTCACTCGGCTACTCCATTTGATATACAAAGGGAAGGATAACCTGATCGTCGTACCGCCAATGGTGTGAGCAGAGGGGACGCAGTATATCAACAATCGTCGATCCTGCCCCATACTAGCGGTTTTGTCACTCTAAATAGACAGACGTTCGTAGTTGTAAAGCAAATCGAGCTCGCAGTCAGGTCCTCGTGTCGGCGCGACGTTCGTAGTTGTAAAGCAAATCGAGCTTGCAGTCAGGTCCTCGTGTCGGCGCCTTTTTCTTACGGAATTCTCTATAAGACCTTTCATGAGCCGCGTACAAAACCTAGTTTTACCGATTTCAGTATCATTCTCGAGAAAGCTCAGCCATGCCTGCTACTGCTCGAGGGCTGTGTCGGACGACTATTCGGGGACGGAACGAGTGGTACCTTCTAAACGTGAAGATTGAACCTGAAGTCACATGCAATACTATCCTTTTGTCCGAGTAAGTAACATTTACAAAGTAGCGTAAACGTAAGTGGCATCATGATCGTTACCGGCAGCTATGGTTCGGAACCATTCCAAGCGTCAGAGCTTCCTGTAAGGTGAAACCAAGTGTTTTCACAAGGATAGCACGAACAAGCACTACCGTTGAAGGCTACCGTAGTAAAAGAATCGTCTAAGCATAGAATATTTTTCAACTACTCATAGAGTCACTCCAAACATTGCTTTTATTTTCCAGGTGAAACCCTGGAACACGGTTTCGACCACCACTCTTAACAATACGATTATTTTAAAGTGTATATTTTTATTCATACATACATATATTCACACGTAACTATGTACACGTTTTAATCACGTTCATGGACGACGCCAACAAAATATCAATCGTTGGGCCATTGTGCAAGCACTATTAGAAGTACACGTTACATGGCGGCTGACATCATCTCATTGTACGACGCGACGCCATCTGCGAACGTGGCGTGGATGATTTCGAAAAGATCTCGCAGATCCTGAAGGCCCTTCTCGAGGGCTTCCACAGCCGATCCTTGGCCCTCGCGCATTTGGATCCGTAGGTGAATCGTCCGTTCCGATGGATGCGGAATTGCATATCCGCAAAATTCGACCGCCGGATTTTTCATTATCATGTACCTGCAATAGGCAAGCGTTTGCATAATTAGTTCGGCACTATGGTTAAAGCGAGGTTAGCACAGTGTTTTCGTATGCCTCTCTCGATACTTGTAAACTTTCAAAATGATTTACATTTTCAGATTTTTCAAGTGCGTGACCCGTTTTCAGTTTGGAGTTTCCTTTGACGCAGCATAAGTACATAGTGTAACAGTTACCAGCAGTATTTGAACTGGCAGGCGCTACTGGCTTTACAGCCAGTTAGTTGGCCGTTTCGTCCACTCGGAGATCAAGGTAAGAGACGGGTGAGTAAACCAGATCGATCTTAAAACCTTCCGTTTAGAATGGTACTGGAATACGAGGTTCCCTGCATAAAGCGTACCAATTGAGACAACTGAAACAGGCGACCAATCGATACACTGCAGATATTTGGAAGACACCTTTCGGTTGATAAAGGGTCACTGGGGCGGTAACACCAACACTACGCCGTCCCCAGGAGAGCTCCAAAGTTGAACAGTCTACTTCACTATCTGCCTGGAGGCTTCAAGCTACCTCAAAGCGTTGCCAAGTGTGTGGTCCTCGTTCTCCAGCAAAAATGTGATGCATGTCTCATCCTCGGTTTTGTGGACGATCTTCAACGTGTTTACACCACTCGTCGCCATAATATAAAGCGCTGCTTTCTCTGTGATCGAGTTGACTGGTTGGTATTCTCTTGACGTTGGTCGTAAATCCGAAGCTCTGAAATATCATTAGGCACGTTTTTTAAAAAATGACTGAAGTATTCGTATGAACAGTTCCGGTGAATGTCCCAAGTTATTTTAAAGTAGGTTTAGGGTTTAGTCAGTAAGTGTCTGACACTGCTAGGCATAGAACTAGATGGCAGGCTTCATGTCCATGAGCATTTGCCTTTAACCTCAGAAGAAAAGAAGTACTTTTTAAAAAAACTTGATTGCATACAAGGCCGTTCAAATCTTCCCATGTGATGGAAGTCGCTCTTACAACACGCTCTCTATATAGTTAGAACGGAGCCGTTTGTCTTGTGTGACCGACGTGTCACCGCGACGCCTCACCGAGTGCGACATAGTATTATAATTTATGTGTACCAATATTGTCATATTGCAGGCAAAAATTAATAGCGCGCTATACTGTCACAAATGGACACTAAGTTCCATGTCAACATCATAAGAAATATCAACATTATAAAAAAAAACAACTCTACCCAATTGTACCGACAACTTAAACGCATCAGACTATTTCAAGCCGCTTGAAATATCTTTGCGGACGCTGTACTTTTTTTCGTAAAATACTGGGAGTAGCTCAGTCATTGTTCCGTTTCGCGCTATTTGCTTATAATGCAATAGGACGTCAGTATTTGGTACCTTCCAAAGAAACTAGTTGCAAAAGGCAGTTTCATCTAAACGGAGTCAATTATAGAACACTGTAAAGGCTCTTTTAGCGAATGAAATAAAATACAACCGTAGCTGCCCCATTCGCGGCTACCCTTCTTACTCCCTTCCCTCCGTTTGATTTTCTTAAGCAAAATTAAAACCGGTAAGTCGTATGTGCGAACGGCTACCAAGCATAAGGTGTTGTGTTGAGCTCAGTGAAATAGAACACGCATAAATATACACGCTGGCAATCACGTGCTCAAACACAACTTTGAACACTGGTGCGCCGACTGGTTATTAGACAACATGAGTAGATCCGCGAGAAAACGAGTATGAACATTTTTTTTTAACTTACTTATAGAATGTCTGTGTGGCGTGAATTGTTAACTTGTGCTGCACTCGGTGAACAGCTTTTCCGAGTGATGAGCCACCGGCCGGAACAACACACAGAGTCAAAATAAACACCTATTTCGCAATGATCCGACTTCCTCCAACGCGAGCCCGTCAAATATCGTTATGCGCTCTTCTATTTGACGGAGAAACAATGCGGATCGTGTGGAAATGTGAGAGGCCTTTAATGGAGATAGGTAGTCAACAACTCATAGGAAATACTAGGTTGTAAAGCCTAGCATTCATGTAGAAGTGAATGCACATTAAACATATACGTGTCAAGTGTTTAAGAAAAAATCACACTTCTCGAATTCTGAACGAATTTTTTTCCTTGCTTGGATTTAAATAACTCACGAGTGATTGGAGGTCAATGATTCAGTAGGATCCATAGACTATGATCACAACTACGCTCAATAAATTTGTGAGGTCTTTTTTGACAAAGAGTATGCTGAATTTGGAGCGGTACAGCTTTTGAATATGCTGTCACTTGGGGAATCTAAAATGATTAACAGAGTATTCGAGTTTTGTAAGAAAACCCCAATAACAAGTACACTCAAAGGAATGTTCACTTAGTGCCGGGAACTTGAAAAGTTAATTGAAGGAAAATTAAAATAAATCATATGAATGCGTGTGGCTAGTTTTGAGCAATAGCAGCTAATTAGTCCGGACATTCTATAGGGTAAGAAATCACCTTTCCTTGCTATCGTGAAAAAATGCAAATTTATCCCGCTAAGCGCAGCGTGTTATTAATCAAAGAAGAGAGAATGCAGAAGCATCATTTTCCAAAATCTAGTATTGGCGATATATTGAAGCAAGCAAAAAATGTGGCATGTTCGAGTTTGTACAAAATCTACCCTTTTAACAGAGTACTCTGATATCCGCATTATTTTTAGTAATAAGCAGACATGCATTTTCGGAAATAGTTTGGCACGATAACTGGTGACACATGCTGGCGAAGAACTTACTGATCACTAACTACGAATTATCGCGGTTCCGAGCTAAAAACGGACTGTCTTCGTAAACAATGTAGGTTTTTTCTGTTGCGACGGACAAATGGTTAAAAGTAACTTCAATCATTTTTTAGTAGAATCGATGACGAAAAATTGTTCCTCATTTCATAACAACCATTTCAAGAACGTCCTTATTTTCTCCCTTAACGAAGGCGAACATGAAAGCGATTTCCATTACACATCTAGCCAGATCCCTTCTGTGCCCCATCTAGCTTCTAGCTGTGGCTTTTCTCCCGCGCTTGCTTGTTAACTGCCATTGGTAAGGCTTTCCAAAAGAAGATCGCTGCTCCTTCAGTAGCCCGCCCCCTGCGTTTCTCAATTGTTTACATACCGTGTCCCCTGTATCCCGTATCGACTGCCTTTCGAGGTGGCCAATGCCGAGAGCCGGCGATCAGCGCTGCTGCTGCCTGTTCGTGTGTGTGGGATGAACGCGCATGTGTCTAGGATTGGGTCCTGTTTAATAAGCGGATTTGCGGAATCTGGAGAGCGCTGCCCGCCGTTGCCCCGTTCCCCTCTCGATATTGTCGCCCAACGGTGGGTCCGATTCCATTGCGTGTTCCCCTGTTTGAAGTCGCTGGTCTCTGGCCGCTGGTGGCAGCGCCGCAACGCAGCTACAGCCAGATAGAATCGGTTTTCCGAACCCGATCCGAGAGCCAGCCGGAGACAGACGATTTTGCTGGTAGCGGCTGGATGTCTGCTGCGGCCGCCTAAGCAGGCAGGGAAACGGTGAGCTTAAGCGCAGAGGAGAGTGGCACCGAGTGCTTGGTCCCCGTGCCCGTCTGTGCGTTAGTTGTTCATCGTGTGCTTTTTGTCTCCGTCGGCGAAGCGAGCTATTGGCCGCTCGGCCGTTCCATCGGTCTCTGCTTAGGCTGGAGCGGCGAGGCTGGACGCTCGATTTTTCGGCGATTCCGCAGTGCTGGTGGTGGTGGCTCGCCGTGCTAGGGTGTGAGCGCTTATCAGAGGACGTCGACGTAGTGGTTTTCAGTTCTTCTTCCGTGGCCACGGCGCAGACCCAGACGGCCAGTCAAATCGGGAAGCCGACACAGGCGAGCGACTCAGAGGCGGCCGAGAGACACGGCACGACGGCGGTTAGGTATAGGCAACTGCACGCAGGTTGCATTCCCTCGCCTAGCGAAGACAGAAAAAGTTCGTCCATCTCAGGAAGACTCCGGGTGCCCATCGCCGAACGTAAACGCCGTCGACTGTGTCCAGCCGCAGCCGTTTAGGTTTCGGTAGGACCGTTGCGGGGCGGTGTGGGGAAAGCAGCTAATGTGTTTGCGTATGCGTGTGGTGTCGTGGTAGCCGCCCGGCGTGTTAGAAGCTTCGTTCGGGGGTTTCATCTTCTGGAGGCGGTAAAGTGCCGTGGTGCTCACGGGATAGGGTGTGTAGGGTGCATGCTGGTACGCGGATAGTCTAGCGAAGCGATCAGGTGTCGTTGGGTCCGTCCCTGCCTATAGGAGACGGTAGAGGAAATTTGTCGTGTGAGGGTGAGAACAACGTGCAGCTTCTGGGCGGATTGATCGATTTTGACTTCAACGAGCTGCTGCATCGCCCCGAGGTGTCGCCGCGTACACGGCGCGGGTATTCTGTCTTCACCTGTCGGGAGCCCTTCGACTGATCACCGGTCGACGCGTGATTGTCGCCGCTGGACGCAGGCGATCTCGACGTTTTTACGAGGCGGCTGACGTCCGCCACGACGTTCGGCCCGACGATGGCGGACAGTGCCAGCGAGTCCGACTCGAGCTCGGTGGATGGCCTGATGGTCGCTCCCAGCCCGCTCACACGCGAACAGTTTCAGAAGCGCATCGATTCGCTACGGCAGGAGAACCGCGTGCTGAAAATGGAGCTCGAGACATTTCGTTTGCGGGTGAAGCAGCTGCAGGAGGAAAACACTGCCTTGAAGAGGGCGTCCGTCAACATTGTGAGTGTTTAGACGAACTGGCGGCGTCCTGTTGAAGTGTATAGGATGTGCCATTACTTTCTGGACCATACTTATGTTTGTTGTAGACCTATTTTGGAATTCCTCTCTGAAATTTAGTTTTTACGTTAGCGTGCGCAAAATAACCTAGGACTCCCATCTCTCTCTCTCTCTCTCTCTTTCTCTTTCTTATTAATTGGATTAACCTGTTTCGGAACTTAAGCTTGGTTCGAGGATTCAGGGCCCAAATCTTATGTTGGGATGCAACTTCGCGGTTGTGCCGGACGACAGATAAGGAATTTGATGATGTACTAAAACAACAGACCCCGATTTTGAACATCTTTTTTTAGTTAGTTTTTCTGCCTTTCAAACAAGCTGGATGATATCCTCAGTAATCTTCGTGTACGTCGGGTGCTCGGTAAGGCATGCGCGTGCTGTATTGACCGTGAAACGTGGCGGGTTTCCATAGGGTTCCATTTGCCGCTAATCTATTCGTTCATCAGGAACCGAATTCACGGCGCAGTCAGGTACTGTTGTTGATATGAAAAAAAAGCAGATAAACCGCCTATTGGTTGGCCCGTTTGCCGGAAGGCCGAAGAGGCTCATTCAGAAACTAATCTTTAGATATCATAAAGAACGAGCTGCGGTGTTTGTTCACCTATTGGGGAAAAAAGACATCTTTTAACCATGTTTTTTGCCGTTGCGAACTCCCTGTTAGTTGGTGGCTTGGAAGAGCTATTCCATCAGCCCAGAGGGCATTTGGCGGCTAACGATTCACAAGTGATTTCGGCCGTTTGCCGTGCCAAAACATAATCGTCTTCCATTCTCGTCGGAGCGATCGCGCATCTCTTCATCAATAGCCCCTCACCTGAACTTCTGGCGTCTGCCGTTGCCTGGTTTGAGCCGCTACCCTGCTTGTGCTTGGCAACCATCTATGGCAATCGTCTATGAACATTCTTGACTTTGTTGTCGCTTTGCTCGAACCGGCTTTTTTTCGTCTTTCCTGCCCTCGAGCTCCGGTCACAGAGAAGCCCTGCGGGGCATATCCGTCTACTATTCAAGGCTGTCGCTCGTTTGCGCCCGTCTGACGACAGCGATTTAGACGACGACAAATCACCGAGCCGGGTACGCGAAACGAGAGACGAGCGGCAAACGCCACCGCACGCCGAGAAGATGTTGGAGTGGCCGCGTTGACGGTCTGGCCGCGAATCTACCACCAGGCGGCAGCAGTTCGGCAGAAATTCTCATCCCTGTCCCGACATGGTTCCTGTGCGCTATTCCTTGGACGTCTGCGTTTTCTTGGCAAACCGCTGGCCCATTCAGTCGGATTCGGTGTCTGCTTGGCAGTCCAGCGCCACCTAATCGGGTGGTCGTTTTTGCTCCTGGATCTTCATCACTCCATTCGACTGGTTGATGACGGGGAGAGATTTTCTTGAGAAAACACGTTAGGCCGAAACCGGCGGACGCCCCGGAAAGGAGGGAGGAAGCGATTTTGGTGTCTGCTTTGACTTGGTTACGTGGGTGTCCTACGTTGGGCCCACGTGTGCAGCCGGTGGGTGACAGCAGGCCACGGATAGGTCTGCTCCGCGGTGACGGTATCCGCTCGGGGGCGATGGGCTAGCGATGGGCGAATTCCGTAGCCACGGGCGGCTCGGCGTTCGACGATGTTGCCGTTGTGAATCTCTGTGTGGAAGTTGGCGTTTGCCGCATCATCATCATGCCGGTCGCTAGCCGACACGCTCTTTAGACGCGCCACGCTGATGTCGAACGCCTGGCGCTGTTTAGCGGGCGCATAAACGCGCCACTGGCATAAGGCTGGGCCGTGGCACGGAGTCGGCAACATAATTTCGTCGCGACGCCAGCCAATTTGGACAATATGAAGGAGCGAGCGTCACTTTGTCGTGGGCTGCCAAGGGACGGCTGGTGCTGCAATCGCCGCGGTTGTCGTCGTCGGCGGGCGGGAGCTACGATGGCTGAAAGTGGCCGGACTGTCACTGCGAATAATGATGTTATGACAGCAACGACGCTGACCGGCTGATGGAGAAGGCCTGCCTGCGCGAAATTGCGTACAGCTGGAAGAAAATGATGAGCCGGCGCGATATCCGTTGAAAGGGTTGATGACAGTAAAAAAGATGACAGTTTGCTAAGATGCTGAGGGTGTGCGTGGATGGAAGTCCCACAGGTTAGACGTCTGTATCGGTAAAGCTACCTAACATTTTCACTTGGATTTCACGGTGCGGAATTTCCCTTTGATGAAAAGCTATTCCGTTGTCCCGGTTCGTCGAGGCGTCGTCGATGCTCTCCGAGTGGCGAAAATTGCTGTGTCGGACCGTGGCACAGGACGATCTCTTTAGGGATGATGTTTTCAGGAAATTTGAACGGCAAAAAGTTGTCTCCTTAACGAGCGAGTGTCGAGTTTGAGGAGTAGATTGAAGACTAATTCGCATCTCCGTGTTTTTTTTTGTATATTGTTTATCGACTCTGGTTGCTGGGGTCCTTTCCCAAGAATGACCGCATGACTGGTTCTGGTCACGGCGGACCCGATTTCGGACGCGATTGGCAGTGCCTTCGAAACGGTCTGCTCTTCGTGCCGTCGATCAACTTCCGCCAATTGACTCACGTTAATCAATTAACGCTCGACCATGATAGCACTAGGGTAGCAAGTACCATTGGAATCAGCAACAGTCACGCATTTCGATCGCATATCTGTTGTAGGGTAGCTTCCCAATGGGTGCGCCTTTGCAGTACGTATACTAATCGACGCCAATGGACCGAGAGTGTCAGGAGAACAAAATATAATCTCAGTTCGTACACACGAAACCAAACGCAAAAACGGAACTCTCGTTGCTAACTCGCTTGCCCTTCATTTCTGTTGTCTTGCCGTGCGTACGCACGCCGCATGTGGCGCGCCTGCGGCGATTTTAGCAAGCGAAAGCCGAGCAGGAAGAAGAATACATCAGCAATACACTGTTGAAGAAAATCCAGGCGCTCAAGCGCGAGAAAGAAACGCTTTGCCAGAACTACGAACAGGAGGAAGAATGTCTCACGAACGACCTATCGCGGAAACTCACTCAGCTCCGACAGGAGAAGGTTCAGCTGGAGAAGAGTCTCGAACACGAGCAGGAGGCTCTGGTCAACAAACTCATGAGGAAGATCGAGCGACTCGAGGCCGATACGCTAACGAAACAGGTACGGAATGATGGGAGATCGTTGACGAACGGTAGGCCAGTAGCCTGGCGTATGTTGGACATCGCTTCGGCCTGGCAAGCGTTGTTTGTTTATATGTGGGTGTGTCATCTCTTCTCGGTGATACGATGAGGTGAGGCGTGCTAATGACTTAACGAAGTTCTTTCGAACAAAAAAAATAATATACCATCCGCCTTAAATGCTATGCTGATGTTGCGAGAATATGAGCTAAACGGCCGACGCGTAGAACTGGCTGATTGTAAACAAGGCGCTTTAGCTTCGCTTGATCTATGCACTAAGTACGGGGAAAGCCTTTGGCGATCACCTTGCCGGATTCAGGCCCCACATTTGGTCTCATTCACTTCATCACCGACCTAACGCTATCGTCTGTCTTACAGAATAACCTCGAGCAGCTGCGTCGAGAGAAGGTGGAGCTGGAGAACACCCTCGAACAGGAGCAAGAAGCTCTGGTCAATCGTCTGTGGAAGCGGATGGACACGCTCGAGGTAGTCACTTCTTTGTTGGGAGGGAGCTACATTTAGAAAGTGGCCAGGGCCACGCGTTGGGGGCTACTGACGGGCACTAACTGCCCACTTCTTTGTCCACCGCGCCTAGAGCGTGAGTAGTGCCGGAGTTCGAACGAGTTTTGTGGCCATCATTGTGGCGCGTTAGGGAAGAAGTTAGAACAAGGGAGAGAACATGGGCCTCTTAGTGTTCCCGACTTCGGCAGACGTTCTGGTTCTGTATGCTTTTTTATGCCTATATTGTTACTTTGGTTGTTGCTACGCCTACGTCGTCGTAGCACAGCCGCTTCGTTTTGGCATATTTGTACTGGGCGGCTAGAAAAAATGAATCCGACATGCTCCTAGCCACTCGGTCTCGAGCAATGCGAAATATCCTAGCCTGTATTCTTGACACGGCCATGTTTCGTGTGTTTGAGCCGTTCTATGTAACTCGGAACTGCTAGGCGGCTGCGCAGAAATAGATATGCGTGAGACATATCGCGAATGCGTCGTGTTTTGACTCAACTTGGAACTTATGCTAGGCAACATTTCCGGTTCGCACGATGTGTGTCCACTGCGTTCGCGCGATTAGTGCGCTCTGGCTAGATGCACTAATAAACGAGTAGGGTTAACGTCGACACGAACTAGAAAACGTTAGCGAGCGAACTGTGCTGACAGGGTGCTGACGAATGGCATTATAGCCGTGGCGTACTAATTATAGCGTGGTCTCGGAGTCCCGCTCTACCTATTCCTACATCCATAATAGATATAGACAGCTTAACTAACCAATTTAACTATTGGCGACAACCTATTCTTGCGCGGGACCTGTGCCGCTGCTCTGAGCAGTCTGAGAAACGCTCGCTCCAGGAGAAGCTCGACCAGCCGCTCTCCGCTCCGCCATCGCCGAGGGCAGACGCACCACCGCCTCGTCCACCTAACCCGGACCCAGCCGGTATGACGAGGAATATTCGGAATCTCAAGCAGGAGGTTAAACAGCTCAAGGCTTTACTGCACAAGACAGAACGCGAAAGTAAGTTCTTCACCGGCGGGGGGTGCATCGGGCCGGATGCTTTCCCAACGGACGTTTCTCTGGGGGAAAAGTTCATTTCTATTCAACTCACAGCTCAACGCAGTCCACACCGGCCTGTAGTACCGATGACGCTGCTAAACTCACCACCGTATTTATGCTAACTCGATAGCATTTCTATGCTCGCCTAGGCGCCGAGAAAATCGCACAACTCTCCCAGGAGGAGCGGCAGATCAAGGAGGAGAACATCCGGCTCCAGCGAAAACTACAGATGGAGGTCGAACGACGCGAGCAGCTTTGTCGGCATCTGTCGGAGAGTGAATCTTCGCTGGAGATGGATGAAGAGCGATTCTTTAACGAGGGTCACTGCGGTCGGAGCAGAGCGGTGTCGTCGCCCATACCCCACGCCGGCCCCGGACAACGGTAGGCCAATAGGACCTGTTGTAGTTGGGAAGCTTCTTACCAAGCATTGCGTAAACATGAGATTCGTTATCCTGATTGTCGTTTACTTCTAGACAGTGTTTACTCGAACAAGGAAACCTCTTTTTTAACAGAGCCCCGTCGAACTTAACCAGATCAGACGAGGCGTCGGTGCGCTCACGACTGTTGCACTTTCGGTGTATTTTGCAGGTCAATTTCGCCGGCACCCAGCGGCCGCTGCGGTGACACCGGCGCAGTCGGTCCGTTTCATCCTGTCGGCAGCCCAATGGGGTCACTCCACGTGCGATGCTGTCCAACCTGTCAACAGCCGCTGCTGTATCCGCTGAACACTTCGGGACATCATCCAGGCAGTCATCGGGTGGTTGGCGGCGAAGGCCAATCTCCGGCAACGCCCCTCGGAGGCGTTTCCCCCGGACCCGCTTCGATGCTTCCGCCCAACCATCCAGCGACGGCGCCGGCGTCCTCGTCGCTTACGGTACGTTGTCCATTGGAGACGCGATCGTCTCCCACTACGTGTCCCACCCCCTCGTTCCCATGTCCGAATATGTCTTCCGTAAATGGCCGTATGTTTCTCTATACGACAGTTCGTTTACGGCAAAACCGGAAGAGAGACGCTTAACCAGCCATCGCTGACGGAAATATTTGAACAGTGCGCTTTTTTTGTTTTCTATTAAAGAATCGTACAGGTAGTATAGGTGGCCGATTCGAGGTAAGGATAACGGATGACAAACGATACGAGGGTGTTTCTTATTTGTATCTATCGAAGATGTCAGTAAAGGATGGACAGTACCTGAGAATGGGCTTTGTTTTGGATCAGAGTGCTTGGAGAGAATCAAACAAATATATACATAACTAACACATGCGCGTTCTTTTCTGCCAATGCGCATTTCGCCCTTGCGAAACTCTTAGCAGCCTTCATCCCGGTCCTCGCGTATTCCCGTGGCCACATCCACGAGTCCCGTCAATCTGATCATGGGACCCCCAGCCTCGCCAATGGACACCTCACGGCCAGGCTACTAAATAGGCTCAAGACGAATCAAGAAGACAACAACACCTGGACAACCTGGACGACAGCACCACGACGACGATGTGCCAGCCTCGTCGCAGCTGGCGCACCGCATGCGGGTGGCAGTATTCTCTGCCTAGAGATACGTAGACGCATACATACGTATGAACAACTAAGGAGCTCTAGCGGTCTTTTTTCTCCGTTACGGACTAAGGGCACACATATACACACACACACACACACACAATGAGAAGGTGGGCATATCGCCAAATGGCGTCATCTTTTTCGACCACGACCTCCCCGATACGTTCTTTCCATCTCCCACCGAAGGTCGCACACGTACGGAGATGTTGATTGGGGCCGTATCACCATGATATATCTTGCTGTGGCACGACGAGCTACGCCGCGTCCACTAAACTGGTGTACGGTCGTTAGAGGCGAGTGAATCTAATTTATATATACATATATATATATATAAATTAGATTATATATATATATATAT
>MNPL01002681.1:0-23926 GCA_002081605.1 Tropilaelaps mercedesae
AGCAGGTAACGGCGGGAGATTTAAATCGACCGAAAACGACAACAGACGAACAGGAGAGGACGCAACAACAGAAAAACGTTTGCAGGAAACGATCTTATACATATTTTCTAGGTAGTTTGATTAACGGCGATGTTGTGTAACGATTTGCATGGGCTGTCATCTACTCGTTCTCTATTGGAAAAAAGTCACCACAGTTGTAATGTGTAAATAAAAATTAATTTGAAAATGTAACCAATATACGATATATTTATTTGGCGAAATATATTTGCGGCAAGACACATGGCGAATGTGTGGTAAACATTAATATGACAATTGTAATCATCACGATAACGATAAAAACGTATTATTCTATGAGTAAAATATAAATCACGTAGATTGTAACAAATCGCACGGGAGGGGGGGGATTGCACCTCGCGTCTTCAATATGCGTCTTCGTTTCTTGTTTTGACCTACCAGCCAGGAAAGCAAAATGGTCAGCACATTAAGAATTAAAGCTTCCCTCGATTAGACGTACTATACTATCGTAGATCGACATATCTTCCGAACAAGTCGAACAAAGTTACCGCAATAACGAGATAATCGAACATTCGATCGAATACTCGTGCACGAGTGCATGAGTAGAAATGTTTTCTACGCTTACAGTGTTCCGTTCCTCAGGCAATCGTTGTGATTCCTTTGTTTCTTTATAGCTCCATCACGTTAGAGCACATGACCAACTCCGTAGAAAAACAAAAGAACATCGTATCAGTTTCTAGTGAACAAGACAGATCTGTGCACGGAGAGGTTCGTTGCGAACGTTATTCGGGCAGCTGACCTTCGCTTGAGTGCACGCACAAGTAGTTTGTCTCTCCTACTTCGCTTGGTGTAGCGCTCTCGCGATGGCTATGTACATCTACTTCAAATGCGTGCATTGTTCGAGGACGTAAGCACTCTACTGGTGTACTTCGAAGAAACGCTACCGTCTAGCCTAGCGAGTCCTTAAATTCAGTCTAGCCCGGTACGTGTAGATGTCTCCGAGGTCGCGTGAACAGCGTTTGCTCTCGACGCGCACGCACAGCAGCGATAACGGCTCCTTCCTTTTCAAGGCAATCTTCGAAGTTCACACATTCAACGGCGATTTCGAAAACGTGCCAACTTCAGCAGATGTTCTTATAAAGCACACGATTGACTGCAACGTCAGCCTTCAGCGTTACCGTAAAATTGCCACTTAACAGGGAGTTATCGACATTTTGTTGATTTCCATCATCTGATCGAATCGCAACCATCGGTACTTGACGCGATAACCGAGTGTGACGAGACTCTATGTCTCCAGTTCCTTAGTGACACCTCAGTGACACTTATTAAATCATTTTTATTGTCAGTAATTATCACGAGTCGCAATTATAATTCCATCATCGATGATGAACGCTTTATGCAGGCATTTTATTCAACGACATCTATTTCCTACGATATTTCTGCTATAACGTGCGGCGACGCTGTCTGGCAATTTTCCGCATTTCGCCAGATCTAGGAGACATTTATGTCGAGTTACAGACGCGTCTGGCTGCGTCGGCTCAATTTTACGTGCAGTAGTTCTATGTAGCCGTATACTTTGTTTGTAACAATGTTGTGACAACAACGTGACATAAATTGAACTTTGACAACGGCAAATTCGAAGCAGTTTGATCGAATTGAGCGCTGTCCCACTTCTGAATGGATTTCGTCCGTTCCCTGTGCGTTCGACAGAAATACTGACGACGCCAACGATCGATTTAGCTGATACCGATTAGATCACAACAAATGAAATTCTGACGACACCTCATAACAAGCTTCAGCAACCGATGTTCTAACAAACAACATTGGCCTCATGCGTGAGAACTTTGTTGTCACGTTAGCGGTGTCTAGACGAGTTTCGTATTCACCATTTGACCAGCCGTTACCGCACAGACATGGCCGACGCGTCAAGACGGACCTGGCGGCGTTCCACTAGCAAAGTATTCGTAGCGACGTCACGCCGCTGCTCAGACGTCAGCAGCTGTATACATACTCCCTCCTTCCTCAACAGTCGACCTCATCTAGCATCCCGATCACAGTTACAACTGAGGTGTCCTCACCGCCGGTTCCAGACTCTTCGGACACGTCGAATATCGACGTAAGCGGTTGAGCTCCCGTCGCGCTGCTTCACAGGCACAGATCGCAACAAGACGGACGGATGACGTCGCCCAATAGGGGCGCGCGCCTCCTCCGGCTGGAGACGCTGGCTCCGACTCTCACGTGGCCACCTTTTCACTTTTCCCTCGGGGCTGGAAGAGCATCACAGAAGCGGACAATAAATATCGTCGAGATTTATCTCATTCACTACGTTGGCCGCCGAAACTGCGCTCGGCTAAGCGAGTTCTCTGCCGGTCGCGTCATTTACATCTGCGCCTTGTGTCACGCAACGGATCGTTAGCAACGCTGCTGGCCGGAGTGACCTTCGGTGTGTGTGTGTGTGTGTGTGTGTATCTTCATCGTATTTACTCCGGCGCTCTTTATAACGGATTGGCCGGTGTCTAAACGCTTCTTTTGTGCTGCTAGCATGTGTGTAGTCATGTGTCGATTTGCAGAACGCATATTTTTTATGCTAATCCGCTGACCGTGTGGGCCAGTGAAAGTAGCCGAAAATCAATTGTGTATACGACACAATCTGTTCTCTACTATGGGACACTGGGGGCCGTCAGCAAACGCGCTCAACGCGGCGTTCAGTCGATTTGTCTTGTGCTCCGTAAACGATAGATTAAAATAGGATCCGGCGTTGAACTGTAGCGTTTTTTCGTAGCCTAGGAAACGCTTTCGATGTGCCCCATGCACGTGTGGGCAAAGCGGCCCATTTTAACTGACCGGGTTCACGTTGTAGTATGATGCCTACATGGGCCTACATCGTGTAGGCCATCCATCTGCTAGTAGATTATGTTCTCTGAATTCCCGTGGTTCGGCGTCACACCTCGGACGTTATAGAGTGCATCAATCGGTATAAGTTAGCGGCCGAAAGTGGCCATCAGCTCTTGGATGGCGAAGTTCGGAAAACGCGACCATCTGTCGACTCTCTGGTGCAGTTCGACCGGCGACTGAAGCGGCGATTCAGCCGCCATCGACGCATCGGTCAATATCTAAAGCATTTGTGTCGCAATCGGCGCAGAAACGCAGATTTGTGCGGTGCTCACGGACGGGAGGCCGGAGCGCTTCGACGTCGCTCGCGCACGTTCCCCGGCATGACTTGAAGTCGTCGCCCGCCCCACCAAAACCCCGGCCCCAGTGAGCCAGAGCTCCAGCAGGCCAATACGAGCCATGGCGTTACCACTTTCGTCTCCATCTTCCCTGATGACCACCCCTCGCCGCAACGGATCCCTATCGAAGACTCTCCGCATCCGGCCTTGATCAACACAAGCCAGGCCGGCTTCGTTCCGCTAGTCAGACGTGTTTCCAGACGCGCCAGTTGCTCGTCTAGACGCCGCATTGCGTAGCTAAATCCAGCTGAAATAAGCCAGCCATCTGGAAAGTAGTCTACGCTGCGAACCATCGCGTAGCGCTAATGTCTACAGGTGCTGCCATCGAATCAAAACAAAGATGGCGTCGCCCATGGTGTGTCGAGGAAGCAGCCACAGGCGATCGCCGCTGCTAAATTAGTTAAGGAGAAAGTCATTCCACAAATACTCTCACACACACACACACACACACACACACACACACACAGAGACAGAGTGGCCACAGTGGTGTGTGTGTGTGTATGTAACCCTGTCGCCTGTTGGCAGTCTATCAGATGTCGGTGACGCTGGTGGTGTAGTGACGAACGTACACAGAAAACTAAGTCGCGACTGGCCGAGTATGGAGTTAGCATGAGCAGTTCCAGCTGACAGCTGTGGTGTTACTGGCGAATTGCCAAAGGGCCCAGCACCCTCCTCCGCCGCAAGCAATGATTGTGACAGTTTGACGCGTTCAGTATGGTGTGTCTGTTGTTGTTGACACCACTGTGTCAGCTAGTCCGAGAACGCGCAATCGTCCCGTTAGTGGGCCGCGCCTTTGCCTGGTGACGTACGACGACGCGTTACGCATCAGACGGCGCCGCCAGGTCCTTGCCCAGTAGGCCCCCCTTCCTCCCAATTGTTCGGGATGTCGCGTTATGAGAGCTGGCAAGACGTGCTCGACGACACCTGCGAACGCCTGCGGGGCTCGGGCGTTTTGCAGAAGGGCTTCAAGTCGCTGGCGTCGAACACCGACCGCATCCTCTTCTGCCTGCAGGAAAGCCTGACGCAGGCGCGTGTCGACGAGTGGCTCCAGGTGCTGTGCTCGGCGCGCCACAAAAAGTTCTGGGAGAAGGCGTTTGAGCTCCGCTCCGAAGGCAATCTGTGCTTCGGCGTTCAGCAGTACCGCGAAGCGGCCGAGTACTACACCCGCAGCATCCTTTGCGCCCCCTCGCCGACGGCGTGCACCGGCCCCAACCAAGGACACGCCGAGGAGTTATCTCTGAGCTTTGCCAACCGCTCCGCCGCGTGGTTCTATCTCGGCAAGTTTTCGCTGGCGCTGCGCGACATCGACCAAGCGCTCGAGCACGACTACCCGACGAATCTCCGCTACAAACTGCACCTCCGGCAGGCGCAATGCCTCCTGAAAACCAGCGCGTTCGACGCCGCCCAGGCGACGCTCACCGACGCCGAGATGGCGCTCGACCTGTCCGGGCTCGACAGCGAACGGCTGGCCAAGCAGAGCCGCGAGATAGAAATGCTCCGCAACAAATGTTCGTCCAAGATCCCCGTCGAGTGTGAGCCGGAGACCGACGACGAGGCCGACGACGACGACGACGAACTCGTTCAGCCATCGCCGCACACGACAATTCCGAACGCGTCGTCCGCGCTCGACGCGTTATATTCGACGGAGAAAGGTCGCTTCATCGTGGCCAACCGTGACCTCCGCCCAGGAGACAGCCTCTTCGTCGAGCGGCCGTACGCGTCGGTGCTGCTGCCGTCCTTCACGAAGAGTCACTGCCATCACTGCTATCGGCGCATCCGTGCCGCTTATCCGTGCCGACAGTGCTCGCAGGTGCGGTACTGCTCAGTATCGTGCGCCCTGGAAAGTTGGGACAAATACCATCGGTCGGAGTGCGGCTATCTCGATTTGCTGACATCGGTCGGCATCGCCCATCTCGCCGAGAGGGTGGTGCTCACCGCCGGGCTCGGCTTGCTCGAGGATTTCATGAAGTCGCGGAATAGCCTCGAATGCAACTATTTACCGGTGTACCAGTTGGTCACGCACGAGGAGGACATGCACGTGGAGGATCTATTTCAATACTCACTCACAGCGACACTGTTACTCAAGTTCCTCGAGAGGTGCGTACAGCTACGCGTATAGCCTAATGCATGTATATGTTCTCATAAATTTTCACGCAGCCCCGTTGATCCGCGTCGTACGGAGTGAACGCTGCCTTCAGGGCTATGCAAAATTGGAGCTTAAACAAAGGGTGAATACTTCAGTGACTGATTCTCTGAAAGCGAACCGGTAAAATATCTTCTACTCGCCTAAGAAGGTAGCGTTAAGCGGTAACGATTCTGTATGTCGCTCTACTGAGCATGTCCCCAAAATGGTCGCCTCTGTTATTCACAACGTTATACTAATATATATATATATATATATATATGTTTTATATGTTCGCATTCGCGATTCGCATAGCCTTTGGCTAACGTATCGATTGTGCGTAACTGGTCAAACTTCAGGCATACGATGTTCTTCGCGACGACTCAGTTGTCGGAACGCGTCCAGGATTTGCAGCTGAGAGGCGGCGGGGGCGGCAGCCCCAGCCGTAGGACCTCACTCAGAGGTCAGATCAGGTCTGAGTGCGGGCCACAACTCAAACTCTATGTCGGCGGTTTGCTCTTGCGCCACATTGAGCAGCTGATCTGCAATGCCCATGCCATTACCACCATCCAGCAGCCAGGCGACCATGCAATAGAAGAGGATGGAGTCATTCTTGAGCAGGAGCAGGTCGTTGTCCGACGAGGAGTCCGCAGACTATTCGTTTAGCGACGAAAATAGAAGTCTCATATATATATATATATATATATATATACTTGGCTTGAGATACTAAAAATAACACTAACTGACATCGACAGAAAAAAACGAGCCGACCAGGGCATTTCTTTTTTAATTAGTAATTGGAAACTAATTATGCGACACTCTTCCCTCGCTTTTTCTTTCGTATCCTTAACGATTGGGCCCATCTACAATTACTACATCCAAAGCGTATCTGACCAGTCTATTTTACATCAACGTCCGTCTGAATCATGCGCTCGAATTTCAGGTACGCGTGGCCACGGCCATCTACCCTTCAGCGAGTTTGATGAACCATTCGTGTGAACCGAATATTACCTCGGGCTTCCGATTCGGTTCGATGCTCGTCGTCAAGGCCGTTCGCGCCATTACGGCGGGCGAAGAAATCCTTAACTGCTACGGGCCTCATTACAGGCGAATGCCCTTTCAGGAGCGGCAGACCGCATTACTTGAGCAGTACTTCTTCCGTTGCGACTGTTCGGCCTGCGCCCGAGGCGACGTCGACGACCAGATACTCATGGCGTTCAAGTGAGTTTGTACGTAGTTAGTAAGCACGGTGATGAATTTAGTCGTATTTTATTTGCTCAATAGCCGATCCGCTAGCCAAGTTCGTTCACGTCATGCGCAACCGAAATGCTGCCTTTGACACGTAGGGACGTGCAAACGCGATGAAAAGCGATGCTTTCTCCTGAAACAAACCGCGCTGTACGATCTAACCTAGTCATAACTCTCTACCACGTCCTCAGATGCGAATACTGCGAAGGGCCGCTCTCGTCCCTCGAGTCTTCCGGCAAGGCCGAGTGCCTGCAGTGTCAGACGACGCAGGAGTGTCTCGAAAAGGAACAGAAGGCGTTCCGCATGCACGACTTGTTCGTGCAGGGTGTCCAGTTGGCGGAGCTCGAAAGCCATGACGCGGCACTCGAACGGCTACAGCGCTGCTTAGCGGTGAGGGAAAAGCTACTCTATCGACATAACAAACAGCTGATGGAGACCTACGACATGGTGGCGAAGTGCCTTTGCGCTTTGCAGAGGTTCCGCGAGGCGGCCGCGCCCCTCAAACAGGCCATTGAAAGCGTGCGCTATGTATACGGCAAGCACAGCATCGAGTTGGGCAACGAATTGTTGAAGTACGGCGACGTACTGATGAACGCCACTCAGGAGTCGTTCGCGAAGAACGGGTACTCCCGCGAGCTGGCTACCCTAATCGGGGACACAAAACGCGTGCTCTTACAGACCGAGCCGATCTTCCTGCTGCACTACGGCAAAGCCCATCCCGCCATTCGGGAACTGGCCGAGAAACGGGTGAAGCTAGACCATTTCATCTCGCGGTTCAAGGCCACCCCGACAGTTTCACGGGAGTGAAGTAAACGGGTCTAACGAGACCATTAACCGGTTAGCTCGACGTCAAACGTTACTTTGTATCCAGAACGTGGCCACGTAACACGCAACCTAGGACGCGATCGACCACGTTCATCCGGCGACCGCCATGTGCGCATTGAAGTGTTTTCTTCCCTTCAATATTCCACGATATATTATTGTATACGCCATAGTGTACATTCCCCACAATTTCGCAGTGGCGACGGGAGAACGGACTTCGGCACACCATATCACTGTAATCGAGCATCGAAGCGGTATTGTTACCCGAAGCGTTGCGTGGTCGTAGCATTGCGTGGCATTGCTGGTCGCTCGTCCGTTTGCGGAAATGCCCCTGAATGCCTGAACGGTAGGGGTGGCCTGGTCGTGGGCACCACGGCGGACGTGGTCGGCTGCTGTAGCTAACGCGTATACGAGCTGACGGTTGTTCTAATGGCTACTTCGGGTACATCCAGTAGTCGATGACGGCACCGCACGAAATTAACGAGTGGCTACGCTATTTGACGCAGATACATCGCCCCAAGTTGGACGCCGCTGCGCGGTGTGGCAAATATAGTTTTTGCTCTGAAGTCTATGCAGAAGTACACTGAGTGAATCGTGCCTGTAATCAAATATATTTTTTACGAATATATTTTTGTATCTATCCATTGCCGTCGTGTATAGTGCATCGTTCAATGGTAATCGCTGTTCTACTGGTAGAAAATATGATTGGAAGGCGTTGTTGTTTAGTCGAAGATGGCGAGAAGCCGAGAGGACGAACAATTGCTCACGACTCACGGGCCAATTGTAAAATACGTTGTACCGTAACGAAGCGGCTATGATTCGTTTTGCTGTATTATTATCATTTTTACTATTATTGTTATTATAATTATTCTCTATCTGTGTTCATAATGGCTATGCGCTCTTAGCGGCACCTGCCTGCATTCTGTGGAGGCTGTGCGAGAAAGCTGCTGGTTTCTGATCAGCAACGGCAGCTCGCGCTGTAAGCCATACAATATATGAAGCGTGTGCTATCCACACTAAAGCGCAACTCAGTTATGAATTTCGTTCACAGAGACGTATATATGTGCGTACTAAGGCAGGACTAACGGGTGTTGCAGACCTCCATTTACCGCTAGCCTTGTGATGATCTAGAGAAACCCGGTCATTATGTTTCTCAAATGTTTCCCCTGAATCCCTTACGTAGTTGCACGTTGACCATGAAATGGAGCAGCGAATGCTCAGTATATGGGTAAAAGTGTCACACTCAAGCAATTAATTTTGTTTGCTTGCTCCGTCTACGAACTAACGACACGTTTCCAAAGGCCATGTTCTTTTAAGGACCAGAACAGTCCGACCTTTGGGTTGGCAGTTATTTCACGCTGGGTGTGTTACTGGCTGAAAAAACCGTCGAAAAATAGCAGCATGGAAACCCTTCGTCTTATACAGGCCACACTTCGTTGTCCCTTTGAAGAATTAAATCGAAAAATGCGTCAAGTTTGGGGCAAGCATTGTTCTGTAGCGGGACTAAGTCCCTAGAAGGCGTTATTTGATGCGCAATTCAACGTATTGTGACAATACTCGGGTTTGCGATACGTTTTACTTTTATCCTGTGCAATAGACACTTCATGAATTCAGTTTAAACTAGCAAATTGGATCGTTTGCAGAACAGTAACTGCCTTCAAGGTACTGGAGGATGTATAACTTATTACCACTATCTGGAACAAAATGTCACCATGCGAGTGTTACTCGGCATACGAAAAAATAGCTAAGCAAGCTTTGTTATTGCCAATGATATATACTCAGAATGTATCCTATTGTTGAATAACAGGACAACACAAGATTTATACAGAGATTAATCGAAATCGTCGTGGTATAATTACTGAATAAAGGTACTTATTAGATTTTGAAAGAGTATGAAGTATGTTTTAGAAAGTAAATGTTTTTCAAATTCACTCGCCTATCGGTACGCCCAGACGACAAGTGGAACATCGGCCTATATTTAGCCAAATTCAGCTGAAAAGCTTAACGATAGCGAAGCGCTGTTTCCATGTACAACAAAATGTCCAGACCGAATAAACGTCACCTCTTTTATTTGCAATGTGAGAAAAGTAAGTTGTGCTTATTCAGTTCTTGCGATAATGGTTATTTTACGTAGTGCCTCAGTCTCATAGCAGTGGGAGAACTGCATCATATATATAGTTTAGTCTTTGTTTATGTCTAGTTTAGTCTTCGCCGTATATTAAACAATAGCCTCTCTTTTAGACGCGATGGACAGTACCGTTTCTAAATAGCAATATTTATTAGATAAGGTTGTCGAGCTCGGTGGCTTGGTACATTCGTATGCACCTTGCGACCGGAGGAGACACGTAGGTGCACGGGTTCGATCCCCGCCGGTGCAAATTTACATTTATATGGGGTTCGTCTTACGAAGTAATGCAAAAACAGCTACCGTGGACGTTAAATGTTGGCTGATGGTCAGCTTTAGAAAATATAGGCCTGCCTTGGTTACCAGCTGCTTCTCTATCCGTATGTGGAATGGATGGAAGCTCATGGACGTTATTTTCCCTTGCGTTCATTTCTGCGTCGTCATTTGTAAGTTAGCATATTCTGGGTTCTTTACCCTCTTCGCCACAGAGATCGTAAAATCGTCGTGATAGCACTTTTCTGGCTTACTTCTATGGTGAAGTCAAATTCTCCAATTTCGAAATCAAGTCGCTAAAACGATAGGCAATAATTATCAATAATAATTAATCGTCGTTGAGTGGATAATTAATGAGCGTCTAATGTGAAACGTGAAATAGGGTAGACCTATTTAATAAAACAAAATTAGTTTTTAAAATCGCAAATTTGCTCGATAAGAAGACTCTAGTCTACAGTGCGTTGAAATTTACGGGGCTTGCCATTGAATTCCACATCCTTCTCACATAAGAAAGACACTTTTTAAAATAGGTTGCACAATTTATACACAGCGTAGACACTGTTTGGACAAAGTTGGTCTCCGTTCAAACCGAACTGGGCACTTTTGGAAGAAAATTGAAGATATTTTGAAGCAAACCGCTTACTTCTATAATAGGATTGAAACCTTTCGAACCAAACTGAATATTTGTTAAATCGAATTAGATATCTTGGAAATGGGTTAGGCACTGTTTACGCGGAATTTGGCTTTTTCAGGCTAAAACGGATACTGAAATATCTAATCTGATCTAAAATGTGCCCATTTAGCTATAAGCGCGTTAAACCTCCGGTGAAGCTTGCACACGTCAAGTAGAGACCCTTCCTGTTTTGAGCTCGATACTTGGCTTCTCACAATAGTTTGTAGTGTTTATTTAGGTCAGGAAAACAGTAGATTTGCGTACTCCCAGGCATGGGAAGTATACGCCATCCGGCCAATATTTCACAGGTACTGGTCAAGCTAATTTAACTGCAACTAAATCAAGATCCATTTATTTCTTTTATAAAAGACATTCAGACGATATTATATCTTCACCTGGGTGATACGCATTTGTGGTCCAGAGGCCGCCTTATTCATTGGCCATACAACTTACTCTCTGCTGTTGTATATTCTGCATGAACATCGTTATAAATTGGTTTCCTGCCGAATTCTAGCCTTTCGCCTAATCGTATGCGACATTCCATATTCTATCAAAGGAAGAAATTAACTTTAATATAAAATCGCGACTCGTCTTTGCCTCATGTCGCGCGCCACTTTCCAGATTCCCGCCACCACATTTAAAATCGTTTGGTCTCCGTCGAACGCTCGCTGTCGACGCAGCCGCATCGGAACGGCCTAACAAAATCATCGAAGACTCTGTGTGGAGTTTAGTGTGCCGTGCTGCTCGTGGCTTTTATTTTCATTGAAAATCTGGTAACGTTCAATACTTTGCTGGCTACGTACACCGGTCAGTGGTCGGCCCTCGTAGGTCACCAGCATGCAGCTACTTGTGCAGTGGCTGCGCGGACCCGGGGCCTCCCCCGTCGAAGTAAAGTCAACGCTGCTCGCACATCTTCACCAGCCCGGCATCGGCGTGGCCAGGGTACGTAGGGAACTTCGATTTCTCTCCATGACGAACGCACCACATTTTCGTGTCCGCTCGGCACTTCGAGCGTCAATAGGGTCTTACCAATGGCGTAGACGCTAAGGCAGGCGTCTCCAGATTACCGCAGTTCTGTTGGCCACATTGTCATCCTCACTAAACGGGTGGATAATTAATTCGTCATTTGCCGTTTGGCAAAACAGTCAATTGTTATTATTATTGTCGTTTCGGCGGTTCATTTTGGCGGCAATAACATTCTTTTACTGCACTGGCGATGATGGGCTCATTGACCAGCTGTATGGCAAAACGCAATACGATAGTCCATGTGCTGATGGGAGCAGACGTATAAGGGAATTTTTGTTGTTTAGCACGAATGTTTAGACGTACCAAAGTGCGTCCCTCGGCGCCCCTTGACGGCATCGAATCAATGGCGGCGAAAAAGATTGTCGGCTCGGTTGATTGTGCTTATTGGCAGGAGACTTGTATGTTCTTTGACATGGATAACCTATTGCTGAATAATGTTTAACCACGTGAAAGGTGGACGTTTGAATCACACCAGATCCGTAGTAGGTGAAATAATGATTGCGACGCCAACGGCTAGTTCCCGCCATAGCGGTGCAGTTTATACAAGGCTTACACACAAAAGTGTATTTTCTGTACCAGCGTTGTATGTTTATGTCTGGGATCGCGCCAATCTGTCTCAAACTCAGCGCTTGTCTGACAGATAATGCGTGGAGTGCCGCAGCAGTTCGTATGTGGGCCGATATTTTAGGACGTTTTACAGCTCACAACAAGCAATGGCAATAACTTTGATATAGTCCGTTGGTGCTAGGTCCAACTGCTATGACCAACTTAAACCGTTCTCCAACGTTTCTATTGTCGAATAGAGTGGACGCCTTAATTGGCCAAACTGTAGACAGAACGGCCAAGTTTATTGCTTTAGGAGTTTTTCTACACGGGTTAAATTGTATTTCGCTTGGATATTTTCCCTTTATATGTATACTACATACATATATATGTTTACGCTTTTCCGTTTTTTACTCGGTAGTTCCATAAATTCAGAGAAATTCATTCTTTTAGATAATCATTAGCTATGATTTATTCCGCTTTTTGTTTAGTTAGGCAAGTGCTTAGCATTATTCATAGTCAATACACACCAAATATACGCTTAGCTTGTTGTACTCATGAGGTTGCGCACTATATTGCAAAGCCCAATACGGCGATCAGTTCGCAGCCAGTGCCAGGGTTAATACAAATTCATATTCTCCATGATCGGTGATCGAACACCTATTTTAACACGTAAAACATCATTACGAGCAGTAACGTGGATCACAACGTCTCGTTCGGCCTTTTTTTTTTTTTATCAATTCGGTTAGAAGAACAACCGCACCGAAGTGCGGCGCGTTTTGGTGAAATTTTGCACTAACCCTACCCTATTTCATTTCATTTCTTCACAGTCCTACTATGAGGAGGTCTGTCAGTGTGCGAAACGATTTCTCGGCAGCCGCGGAGAGCGCGCCGAAGGCCTCGCACTACTTGATCTGGTCCTTGATCACCTTCCCGATGGAGTCCTTTCTCAAGACATCGTTTACTTTATGAAGCAGCTCATCACACTGGTACGCACTTGATCGAACTCGGCCACGTTTCCGTATTCCCCGTTTCATCGAGCATAGGAGACCGAATTTCAAATAGAATAGGTCAAATGTCAAGTGAAGCGCACGTGAACATCTTTCTGTCGCACTTCAAAAAAAATACCGATTGCGACGAGCTGTTTATTTTGACGAATGCGTTCGATAACATCATTATCTGGTCTATTGAGTACGGCGATTAACGACTCGAGCGCCTTTTTGACATAGCGTACACACAGCGGGCGCGATTCGCGTCTATCCGAAAACAGTCTACAATACCTTTTAACCATTTTATCTCCTTTCAGAGTGCCAATGAAAGCTTCCAGCCAGCGTGCTTCACTTTACTGCATCGACTAATTCTGCGGCTTCGGTCCCTTAAGTACATCCAGAGGGATATGAACACTGAGGTGTTTCCTCCCCTCGCACAAATGCTCACTCGCCGGTTAGCCGTCGTACCGGCATCGCCCAACCTTCTCGCTCTCACCCGAGCGACGTTCGCGCACTTCGGCAAAATGTGTCTCGCCAACCGCGACCAGTTCGAGCGTTTCCTCTTCAAGCAACTGGTTGCTGCCGAACGCCACGACGTGAAGAGCGGCCAGGGTGTCGTGAGCACGTTGGCTGCTCTATCCCAGTGCTACGTCGATCCGGCGATGCGGCACGATGTGCAGAGCAAGCATTTGGACATGTTGATCCGAAGCTGTCTGCTCACGGAGCAGGCGTTCCTCGTGTCCGGCGTCGGCCACTGTGACCCGTCGCAGCTGCAGAACACGATCTACGCGGTGGCCGACGAACCGCTGTTCCCGAGCGCGGCCGGGGTGGCGGCGCACGTCGACCTGCGCATGGTGCTTTGGAAGCGGTTGCTGCTGCAGCTCGACGCCGTCGAGGCGATTCTCGCCTCGCCAAGCGCCAAGGACATCAAGCAGAAGCACCTGCTTATGCTGATCAATCAGATGGTGATGTGTGCGCAGACCGATGAGCATCTGCTGTTTTTGCGCCCGACGCTGATATATCGGGCGATTCGAATCGCTCGCCAGCTGATCTCCGGCGTTCGCACCCATAAGATGCTGCTGGCGAACGCCCGACTTGCCGATTTCTTCCTGCACGTTCTGGACGTGGCCCATCAGACGGATCCGATTGATATGAGTATGCTCCGAGCAGATATCTACGATACGATTGCCGTATGGATCCGAAATCTCTGCCCGTCCTCGCTGATGGGTCGGGGGGAGGCGCTGCTTCGTATCGTTAACATGGCTTCGAAGGACATCGCGGCCGCCTGCGATCCCGACGCTGTCATTACTCGCGGGGCGGAGCAGCGTTGCGCGGCCGCGCTTGCCCTCCAGCGTGCCATCGTACTCGGCTATGGTGATCGGGACTCGGACCTCGTTCGTCAAATGTTGCTGAAGCTGATTCCCGCTACTGTGCGCTTGACTCGCCCGTTAGCTGGCGCCTTGCTTACATCTCCGCTATGTCGGCGTCGATTGTACGATCTTCTGGCGTCCTTCGTCGTGGCCCCAAACCCCGGCTTAATGCCGCCGACCGCCGAGATCACCGACGTCGTGCGGGAAGGCCTCCGCGACGACGTGTACGAGGTGCGGGAGGTCTGCGACATCCACTATAGGATTCTATGCAACACACTCCAGCCGCTCGAGTGCGGCTTCTCGCTGTCGTACTCGCACGCCATGCATGAACACAACCGGATGGTCCGTCGGCTGGAGCTCACCCGATCGGAGCGTTCGCGTTCGGCAGAGGTCCAAACGGACGACGGGACATTGTTCCCGCCGACGATGGCGGACAAAAGCGTAGCGGCAATGATCGTCGTACCGCTGGAGGATGACGAAGATGACGATGAAGCCGAGGAGGACGATGACTTGAGCGATGTCGAGCAAATCGCAACAGAGACGATCGGCAGCAACCAGCGGAGACCGCCGGCCTGCCCCTACCATGCCCGACCTCAACAGCAGCAGCAGCAGCAACAGCAGCATCGGCCCGGACCGCGGTCCGTCAAGGTAAATGGAGAGAACCGGAGACCGGTAGAGATTTTGTTCGTAAACGTTCTAGGTGGATCGTATATGCTCCGCTTCGTTCGTTCGGAAGCGTGGTCGACGCACTTACGCATGTATTTCGCCCAGATGATTCAAATCATGATTTCTTATTTGATTGTTTATCGGGTAGCCAGACTGGCGACGGGATAGTCTGGTGTAGTTGCTAATCGTTTGTATGGAGGCCAACAATGGAGCTACAACTGATTCTACTATGTCAATGGGCCTAGAGAAATGTATATTGGCATTTTAAGATAGCATTCAGCCCGATTGACAGTAATAGTGAGTTCGGAGACTACCTCACTCATTCACTCGCTACGTAACACAACATCTCCACTCCTTCCCGCCTCATACGTAGGTTAGTGTATTCAAAACGTGCGTTAATTAAAAATAATTAATCTTTCCATTTCGTCTCCAGGAGAGACGCGCAGCAAACGCATTATGCGATTTGGAGGACGCTCGAGCCAGTGAAGCTATCCAGCTCGATGAGAGCCAGTCAGATGAAGACGATATGATGGACGATGAGGACCTCGACGATGATCAGATGGAGCTTGACGCACAGGCCGCCACGTCCTTCCGAGCTGGTCGCCTGCAGGACGAGCCATCGTCCGCCGGCGACGCCGTAATCATTGCCGACGACGATGAAGATGTGGCGATCACAAATGACACACGGCCGGGGGCTATACCGGGTCGGTCGGCCGGGCCCACCGACGGGCCGTCCGCACTGACAGGGTCGCATGGGGCCGTCATCGGGGGCGAACTCGATGACGACGCCGATGAGGACCTTGAGGATGGAGACGTAGATGATGCTGATGATGGCGAGGGCGACGGTGAGGACGATGAGGACCTCGGGGGCGACGACGTGTGCGTCATCGAAGACGAAGATGAGCACGCGGAGCCAGTTGGGGCCCAGCACCTGCTGCCCCTACAACGGGTACAACTGCGAATTCACCATTCAGGGAACGCAGTGGCACTCGATTCGGCGGCAGCGGCGGCGGCTCAGCATCGAAACGAAGTGGTTAAGGCTGAAGCAGCTGTGCCCGCAACGAAGCCTGATCAGCATGGTGAGCGCAAATAGATAGTCGTATGAGAATCGAAAGGCTTTTAAGTACCGAAAAATTTGTTTCATGGCATTTGACGTGCATTTCACCAAAAAGATGCTCTTTCTATTCACACGTTGTTTGTGTCACGTACATTCACATACCGCCCTTACGTCAACAGCGCAATAACAAGTAATTCGTATTGATTTACACTTTGCTTTGCGATAGAATCTGTCGCCTCAGCAGCCGAGGGTCTGGCAATGGTGTCTTCAACTCTCAACGGCGCTTGCGTCACTGACGACGTCCAGGGAGTCGACAGTAATCGAAGTAGTACGAACGAACCAGTAGTCGCTCTATCTCCGGCAGTTAGCAACGCGGTAGCGCCAACGGACGGCCAGGACGTAGCCGTCGGCAGTTCGGCAGGGCGATATGAGGTAGAGAAGGCCGTTGTTGGCAAGACGAATGGTGGTGGAGATAGGTTTTCCGGTCCAAAATTGAATGGTGACAGCGGACCGTCATCTGGGGATCATTTGGTTGCCGGTGTGGGTGAGAGCGACTTGACGAAGAAGTCTCAGCCGGAAAAGGTAACTCATTCGGATATTGCACTTGTTGATGTCATCGCAGCCATGTGTGGCTAAATCGAATATTTATCATAATAGTTATCGGAAGGCCAAATTGAGTCATAGTTACGCCAAGTTACGAAGTTTCGAGCCGTCACCTCGAGTATTCATTTGCCGTACTGTATCTGGCGAAGGAAAGACATAACTATTTATTGCCATTACTACATTTATATATTATTATTATTATGTAACTACATATAGACATAACTACCTACTGTCCTTTGAACCGTGACAGTATGGCGTTCACTTTATGGCATTGCAGATGAATGAAACAGCTGATGATGAGGATTTCAGCGCCACAGTAATACCTATCGGTCCGGAGGACGACGAGGACGAGGATGTCTCAGGCGCTCAGCAGCTGCATCAACGAAATGACGCGAGGGAGGCTGACGCTAGCAGCGTGAAGGGGGGCACAGACGTCGAGATGGGCGATCAGCCTTCGACGCCGACTGTCGCCGCGAAATCGGAGGAAAATGCCGGGGTCTCGGCTGTCATCATCGCCGACTAATGCCGCCGTCGTAGCGTTGTCACCTGTGAAGCTCATCGGCAAACGAGTCCGTGTGAATGGTCGACGAATGGATCGGGTGGTCGCGAGTTTTCGAGAACCTCATCACCGCATCGCATGAAAGGAGAACATGGCGGGGTTCAACCCTTGTGCGGCGGCGAAGGACCGTGGTGATCGCGCTGCGTTATTCGTAGGTCCAGAGCTCTCGAAGAACGGCAAAGAAATGCGGATGAGATGAAAATACGACATTGTTCAGATTTAGATAGGATAGGGGCACCCGATTGGGAGAATGTGAAAAGGTCACCTCGGGCGGAGCCAGCAACAGTATCCCGGTTAGGACCTTGGGGTGGGGCGGCGTGTGGTGAAGGGTGTGGGAAAACGCGTGGGAGAACTCGGCGGGATAAAGCGTTTGCGTGTAGGTCTGAAGGCACGGAAATGCCAGTTTGCCTCTTCAGGTTAGCTCTTGTTCAGGGTAGCGAAAAAAACAAGCGATATTTCGATAGAAATTCCCCCCGAAAAATGACAGTATTCGATGGTCTCTTCAATTCTGAGGCAGGTGCCAACATACGCTTCGTGTATGTGCGCCCCGTCGTTGTGTCAAAGCGCCAACTTGCTACCGTCAAGGAAAACTAACTCCTAAAAAATATGAAGATGAGTTGGCTCAACAAACATTCTGGTTATGGCTTCGTTGCCTAAATGGTAGAAAGCAGTGGTACGGGTGTCTTCCGGTAGTTTTGAACCACTTCGGTTATCGGCCTGGCTACCTTCTATATTGCATCTGCCGTATCTTCCGTCGCTTGCCCGTCGCACGTACAATACAGGGAGGAGCTCGCTATTCATACAAAAACGATGATCACGTGACCATCATCCGCCCCTCTCAGAGACATGCATGGATTCCATTGGGTTGTTATTATTATGATTAATCACATACTTATTAGTATTATTATTATTATTATTCATATGGTTATTAGTATTATTATTATTTCAATTCGAAATTAGAGGAACAAGGAGCGATACCACAACCGGCGCTGCTTCGAATATAACTGTAATATTATTATTGTCATCCTTTTTTTCAATTAACATGCTCAAGTATGGAATAACCATAGTACTGCTATTGATATTGATGCTATTGTTAGATGGCGCGCATTTGTATACAGACAAACCGACCTTACACCGCAAAGCAAAACGCACTGAAACGGTTAGAGAAGCCGGCGTCAAATGTATCGATGAACATATGCGTGTTGACCATCAACAGCTGCATTAAAAGTAGGGGAAAAATATATACACATATATACCCCCAAACGAAACAAAGCAGACGATGAGAACGGAATCATTGTATGAAAATCAAGCATTTGGTGTGCGACGAGTAACGCAGAAGAGACGAGCTTTTTGATGGCGAATAGCCACGGCGGTGTTGGGCCGGAATCACCGTGCCGGGACAAATGTTTTTGTTTGCTTATACAACCTATTCAATTTGAAAGAACACAGGCACCGTTCTCAGCATGGTCGTTATCACCTTAATTTGTCAAGCAGAAATTTGCAAGCCGGAAGATAGTCGAAAGCTAAACGATCCACATGTCTGTATCATATTTGTACATTGAAAGGCTACATAATGAGTAAGCAGCGATAAATATATAAGCAACTAATAATCATTATACTATGTGTAATAAAAAAAATTGTAAATACCGGTTTATCTTTGAGCGTTTTTTGTTTTGCTCGATTGAAAAAGCCTGCTGTTGCTTTCAAAGTACATTTTTTTTGCAATAGATCAGAGCTGTGTGAGTGGGCCGACGTAGTAGCCGGCAACGTAAGCATGGATAGATTGGTATGAAACTTGCTATATCGTTACATGTGACAGAAGGCATTCGTTATCAAAACATGTCGCTATTATAGCAGAGGATTGCGCGTCACATATGAGTATTTTCGCGGACATTCGTGGGATAATTGACTTGAAATCATGCTCGTTGGAATAAATTGTTCATTTTGATCGAATAATGTTCTTACACTTCCTACATCTAACAGTTTTTATGTAGGTTCCTTTACCTAGTAATTTCTCTAATATATAACAAAAAGTACTTAAATAATTCGAAAAATACAGTGTTTAGCGAAAAATACGGGAATATGAGCGTCGTTTCAAGTCAAATGCTTTTATATTTTTTTTGAACAGTCTTACATTTATACGTCGAGCAATGTCACGAAGAATGTCGTGAAGTTCTACGAACTGTTTACAAGTTATAACCTTGTATATTTTATTTATATTTTACTCTGGTTGGATAAGATCGAAAGAAAACGAATTTTATAACGACTTTGCACCTATTGCATGTCCGGGTAAACTGCTTATCTGCGGAATGCAAGTAGCTATCGTGGCCTGATTGGGCAAAATTCAAGAGAGCGATCAAAGGGCTTTCAAAAGTGTCTACAGGTTATTTAAATTCATTTAAATCAAATTGCTGAGAAACTTATATTTTAGTAAAAGGGCCTGAAAATGTACACGGTTAGACGTAAAAAACGGAGTGTATATTTCGGTGTAATTCAGTAGATCGCCTCTATTCACAGAATGCACGCAGTTATTTCAACTCAATGTGTGGCATATGAAAGGGTAATTAAAGGGCCTTCAGAAAGGCGTATATGCTGTCACTTGATAAAGGCATTTGAGAAACTATATATACAGGATACTAATGATAGCAATTTCAGTGTTATTTGGCAATTTACTTGATTAAACGAACATAAACGAACTTAAATGAACATATCATGCTTCTGTACAGATTTGGAAAGCTAAGATGCTGTTCGTTGCAGTGGCCACAATTTCGAGAGGTTCATCAATTTCTCATCCTTATTTTTTTCCGAAATAAGTTTGAACCCAAAGTTAAAAATAACCCATATAGCGAACGCCTGGACATGGCCATTGCATGAAACAATAGAAAACACAATCTCAAAATCCTCAGCTCAGCGATGCTCGACGACGAAACACTTAGACGGTTGAATAGTGGTTGCGCCATATTTCCAACATTAATCCCAGCGTTGCTTCGTTTCGTAGCTCTACACTAAGCGTTATTCATGATATGGTAATTTAATCCGAGCAACTCAACATGTATTTCATTGGTTTCAAGTATCACTCTAGATAAACGAAAGCTTTACAAAAAACCTTGCTTCTCGAACTCTAGGTCTCCGGTCGTGTCGCTATGACATAAAGGAAATTTCATCAACGTTTCGGGTTCCCAACCGTTCCGGCAGCGAGTTTCAGCTCAGGTGCAAAATCATCGGGATGTACGTGAATTACCGCCACAGTTTAGCGAACCATATGAGCGGTACCGCGAGGCTTAGTCAATCAATCTCATCTTATTAGACAAAGCAGCGGGTCTGTTAGTAATTACTCAAACACGCCTAAGGTTTTTATCTCTCGAAGATTAGTAATCGAAAACCTGTTTGCTTGTCTGCACCACTGAGCCAGTTATCAGAAGATGAAGTACCGTTTTCTCTAGAGCTTCCGCCCACGCGCAATTTCATGGACGCGTGTTGACTTAGTAACACTTCGTAGGTACCTTTCTGTGGCACAGTATTTTGCGAGTACAATCGCAAGCGAGTTGACATCGAACACACATACATTGTCGATTCCAGTAAGCTGAGTTTTTCAATTGTATGGATCGAGAGGCGGATTCGAAATACATTCAAATAAAGATTGTGTCGTATATCGGGACGTAAAACTGAGGCGTATTAGGTTTGATAAAGCAATCACATGTGCCTCGCGTACATGGAGGCACAATAAGAGCTAAACAGTGAGAAAAAATGATTATGTTATCTTCAATACAAGTGAAGCGCGATGTCCAATTGCATTTATTATAAATGTCAGTATTCTGTGATCATATTCAGCATTGTCATGTATATAGAAAATAGCATTGTAATATTGCTGTCCGGGCGCTAGTACAGAAATCAATAGTTTTGAGGTGTGTATGTAATGTAGGTAGTCCTTTGAGTGTAGCTTTAAGACATTGGTAAGTAAAACCACGCTGTGGAGACGTTATCGGACAAAGCAGTATCAAGACCACATAAAACGTTGGTCATTTTACTTGTCTCTTTAGTTCTGAGCTATTAACCTATAACTTTATCTTGCGACTATTATGCGACCAGCGAAACACCGTTGGCGTATGCTTCTCGAACGTATGTTCGAGAAGCATATACAAGACGGGTTTGCCCTTAAAACATTTATTTTAGAACATTAAATCAAATCGGTTTTTGTCCATTGAGGTCTAATTAACGCGGATACGCTAGACAGAGATACTTTATGAGCACACTCGATATAGAAGACAGAATTTCAATCTCGTTATTGTGACACTCGAGTCGCTGTGACACAACGGCCAAAACTCGATGACCTTTGTAGCAAAGAAACGATAATCGCAGGTAATCGCAATGCAAATTTTATTATACCGTTACGACTGACCATCAGCCAACCTTTAACATTGATTCTATCGTTTTTCGCACTACTTCGTAAGACGGTCCCACAAAGGTAAATGTGCACAGGCGGGGATACAACCGACGCACCTCTGGTCGGAAGGTACACGCAAATGCACTAAGCCACCAAGCGCAACAGCTTCAACGTAAGTGAGCATGGCTCAGTGGGATAGATTGGAACTAAAACCCGATTAGACAGTCTGACGCGACATCGGACAATTTACATTGTCCGATTACCGAAGCTACTTGGAGAGTAAAGGGTTAGAGCAAACCGGCGTTGGCGGTAAGGTGTTCCATCTCTATAACGAAGGGAAACTTGCACTGCTCTGAACCTCGTATTTCTCGATAGTTAGTTGACTGTGGAAAATCACTCCGAAGCAACGTCCACTTGAATAGCGTGGACTAATTGCCGCCTGTCTTATGATCAACAAGAGCTACGTTGACTGGACTGACGCTCGCAGGTATTAGTCGTCTATAATTCACAACACGCAGACTGTACCATCATCGTACGTTGCCCTGTGTTAGCGATCTCCGGGCTATCATGCTGTCGAATTCTTATTTTTTTGTCCTCGACAACGCCTCCGTCATGTGGCTGGGACGCACTGGCGAGTCATAGTGGCTTCACGTAAGTAGCCGACCGACGCTGGACCCCGAAGCTGGAACAAAAACAATCACCGAAACGCGACTCTTACGACGTCGTCGTGGCCTCGCGTGGAAGACAAACAGCGGGCGCATGCGGCAGTTATGGGGCTCGAGAAATAAATTAAAGTTATATTCTGGTGTGAGTATAACGCACGCATAAAGGCACGTCTCAGTGTTCGTTTTTCATTGCGCCAACTTTAGTCACTCCTGGCGAATCTAAACTTTTTATGAAAGACGAAATTTCTCTGTGATAGTCCAAGGATCTGGAAAGATTTTCGGCTGGAAGTTAAGCGTTGTGTTTATGCTAATTGTGATATATCATCTTGGCGCTCGCTAGGGTGCAATATATTTGGATTAAGCAAAATTTACCCATGCTGCTTGAATCAAGCGCAATGTGTATGTTGTATGCAACTACTAATATGATACACGCGTTTCTCCATGATGAAGCCCAGCGGAATGTACGCACGGCGTAGCGTTAACGAAAGACTCGGTGAGTGGGGTTGCAGCTACTTTGTGAAGACGTCTTCTGCTGGCTATATATATGATATTAGGGACCCTTTGGCAGCGAAGGTTTCCGAGTGAAGTACAGTCATGTTTGCCACTGCTTAGCCGCAAAATTCGAACCGTCAACAGCCGAGGATTTATTTCCATTGCCGATTCCACTTCAAATACAATTTACTTTTCAAACTCAAATCACAAATAGCCATCACAAATTCAACGTTCGTAGTACTGCTAATCTTTCGGAAATATACAGTTATTTTTCTGCACCTGGTAACAACACCTAAAATTCTGCTAACATTTACTCGCGACGGGTCGCATTGATTCTTCCTTGCCATATAACGTCTTTTTTCACCCGTTTTTCCTGCCCTGTTTCTACCACCTACCTACCTATCTACGTATTGATACCCTGTCTGCTACACAAAAAAAACGAGTCTAATCGCTCAATGTTTGTAACAATCAAATATACCCATTGCTTTATTACAACAGCAGGAAGTGTTTACGTTTTTTTCTCAGTTCTTTCACGCATCTCCAGTGCTTCGGAGGTCGATCACGTCCAAGACCAACGCACGCTGGTCACACACACGGCTGAAGTAGTCAGCAGTCCTCCAACTCGCTATTACTTCTTAGCCCGTTTCAGCCAACGCTGTTCGTTGAGTCTCACTCAAATTTCTCGTTTTGCGCACGCGATTAGCATCGGCCAAGCGTCACAATCGCTCACACCCTCCCACCCCGAACCGTTTTGCCCTTCCATAGACTTCTGGCCGACCTAAACCCCCGTCGTTTCCTTTACGGTAGCGTACAACATGTGCACAATATGTTATGCATGCGCTCTGCTTCGTCGATCAATTAACTCACTTTCAGACACCTACGAACAAAGCATACGTAACGAGGGAGATAAACTGCACGAGCTGCAGTTCCGCTTAGGGGCATTACCAATCATTATGATGATAATTATGTTATATTTAGTCTCGTTATTCATCATCTTCGTTCGTTGTTTTCTCGTCTGTCTCCATTAGAAGTAGTTGAATATATATATATATATATATATATAT
>MNPL01002682.1:0-42041 GCA_002081605.1 Tropilaelaps mercedesae
ATATATATATATATATATATATATATATATATAGATCTTGCATTCAGAAGGCATGCGGTGAATGGGGGTCCAGGTGGAAAATATTAAAAGGCACAAAACAGAATCCATATTATATGCGAAAGATTTTCTATTCTGCGGGGAAGCAGATACAGCGCTGGACAAGGAAGGCATTTTTAGATTACTTCATCTTTATACGTATACATTCAGTACATAAACTTTCGATAGTAGGCTTGCAGAGTTAGGTCTACCACGAGTTACTCCCTTTTTTGCTAGAAAAGAAGAAAAGTCTTCATTACTACGCAACGCTTATTAGCATGTTAATGCCTAATTTTACTGCTCGACTTGTGGTAGTAGCTGGAATAGAAAGTTAAGCTGAATGACGTAAAGAGGAAAAAGTACAGTATTCGCTTACTTCCATCACATTTGACTAATGTATCTATCAAAGACTAGCCAACAGGGACATTTTGATCATCTTTTATATCTAATATTCAGTCAGTTTTCGTCGCCAGAAGCGATATTTGCAGCAAATATCGACACAAGACGTATGCACTGTCGCTCTCGTTCGATACGGAACGGAGGCCGATCTTCACGCAATGCGTGGCACCCTCATGCAATCGTCCAATCGTAGAGTGGCTTAAGTACTAAACGAAAATAGAGCCAGTTGCAACAAAGGATCTGTTATCTCGAGAGGTTGTCCATCATTCAAAACGACCGGAGAGAGTGAAGGAATGGGAGGATGAGGAGGTCTGCATGGGTGACATTTACTGAGGGCACTGAACGCCTTTTCGACGATTCGACGGTGGTGCTAAACTAAACCACAAAACGCAGGTGTAGGTCCAGGCAATACCAATAATGCCATTGCTGAAACGTCATCTCAGCAGGTAGGCAAAGAAGATGCGAAAGCTATCGTATGAAATAGAATGCAATGACTATCGAATAGCGAAACCTACAAATGGACATTCACACATCAGAAATGAAAGCTCATACCAGATTTAGAAGCACAAACTCGAAACGAACAAGCATTTTTCGTGAAGTGCCTGCTTCTAACTGGTGAAAGAAGAGAGAAAAAGACAACTGGCTGAAGCATGAGATGGACAATGTGGCTAGATGGCTAGCATTTGCACTTTTCAGCCATCACAGATCTCGACGACTGAGGGAATAACTTATGGTTCAAAGTGAGTTCTTAAATATTGCATATGTGTATGTATAAAACAAAACGTGGTAGAGGCCAGCGTCTTGGCGCGCAGTTATTATCCGAGCAGTAGTAGTCAATGATTATTGTAAATTATTCCACTTTTGGTAGACAACACTCATTTGTTGCTCGTATACGTTAGGAGTACGTATCCCTGCTGTAATTTACATTGCAATTTGGTCTTGCTTGGTATAGGTATGACAAACACATTTTTCAGACGAAATATTTGACAGTGCTTTTGTTGTCGCTCTGATTTACGTCAGATTCTCCCTTCTCATCCTTTCTATGTATCTATACAACTTTAAATAATTACGTTAATTCTAACATCTTGGCGTCATGACATGGCGTCTTAATTTAACAACAAACATTTTTCAGATTCGCTGTTTCCCTGAACTTGAAGCACTATATTTAGAATATCACTAAGTGACGCAATCAACGGTATTAGACGGTTCAAAAGAAAACCGATGAGGTTTATCCTCCTGAAGGAAACAAAGAGGCAGCTGGATTCCTTCTCCAAAAACAAAACAAGAAAGGAAGACAAGGGAAGTTGTCAGATTTTGCTTCCCGAATTGGCCCGAATCCTTTTTGGAGAGATCAACAACGAGTTGAGGAGAACAGGAAAGCTATGGGTCGACTCGAGATTGAGCGTAAGAAGAGTGCAGGGGGTAGTGTAGAGGGCATAGAACGTTTGCCGATGCGTTTTACTACGGCTGCATCTGTTTTAGTTCTCATTCCGTCCTCGGCGGATCAGGGATGTCTACTATCTACGCTGCGGTGGCCAAAAGGGTTCTCCAGCCGTTCGTGCTAACACTATTTCGCTGGGGGTCGTGGCGGGTCTCATTACGAATCGCTCGGTGTTTGATTTGCCGTGTAGATGCAATCTGCACCGTTTTTTGCCCCAAAAACGACACTGCTTTGCGTTCACCACCTCCGCTGCGGCTACCGACGAGGCGATGGAAATGGTCTGCTCTAATCTCGTTTCTTCCTCCTTTGCGAATGCGCTAGGTTACTAGGAATGGGGCGAAACTCAAACTAGAGAGAAAGAGCGAGAGTTTAGCCCAGCGTTGCGGGTCTTTGACGGCTCTAACGAGAACGAGTTTGCGGCATGCTAAAGAGTTTGTAGAAGAAGCTCGTAAAGGCTTGTCGAATAGTCGAAAAGGGAGCTTGGCTTTTTTCCCACGGAAGGGAATTTGAATTGTAAATTTATTTGCCGATAGCTTACAGGCCGTTTCGAAGTGAATGAGCAGCCGACTACGCGAGCGTATGCTATTTGAGGTATTTTGACAAATATCCTGGTGGATCGATGGTTGTAGATTCATAACTTATGATTAGGCGTTTGTGTGCAAATTTTAGACGGGGCTTGCTGTTGTTAAAAAAATGTTATGCGTATTTGGAATAAGAAAATTGCAGTGTTGATGATGGACTTTCAAGGCGCGTTGATCAGATGTGAAATTTATTTATGCCAATTAAGAATAGCTTTTACGTGACCAATCCTATCCATTAACAAAAAACATTTTTCAACTAGTCAACTATTCCTTGCAGTTGTTACAACTATGTTGGTCGTATGACTATACTGACATCCGCCGAAAACAAATGCAAACGAACAGAGAGACATCGTGTTCCACCTCTACGTTTCACTACTATTACATGTTCTTCGCTTAAATTCCTTTGAACACTTGATTCCCTACTTCTTGTGTAAATGCTATTTCAATGTTTTACGCAATGGCGAAAATTTTCTCGTCTATAGTCTACAGTCATATTTACTTAATCATTCTTCGTAGAATGACTATTTGTCAACATTTTCTAATTTTGTCAAGTTGATACTGCTAACGCTTGAAATTCCACCTGCAAACTTAAGCTTACAGGTGCATTTATGACCATTTGCACAAAAGATAGCGAAACGAAACCTTTTGTAACACTTTCGTTCTCATAAAGGTGAATAAAGTTGGTTTAATTAAAATAGAATTTAAACATTGAACACATGGTAATTAACCTTCAGTAAGTTTTTTCTTCATCTGCTTTTTTGCTGATACAGTTGAGCTCGAATGGCCTGCGCATTGGCGACAGATAATGTTTAATCAAGTTCAGTTGACACAGGCTGTGGTCTCTGTTCACGTCATCAAACAATAAATCGAAAATACCATCATGGAGTCTATATTATATTTTTAGGGCTGACGATCAGCCAATATTTAACGTCCACGGTACTTCTTTCTCACTATTTCGTAAGATTGATTTCAGAAATGTAAATGTTCAACGACGGAGTCCGAGTCCATGCACCTACGTGTCTCTTCTAGATGCAAGGCGTGCGCAAACGCAAGCTACCGAGCTCGGCACCACCATGGAATCTAGTGTAACTGTAGTAGCCATCATTGAATGCAACTAGTGGCTTCAATGCAGTGTATACAACAGCTATAAGTTCAAATATAACGTGAGATCATCACCTAGCGTGCTTTCGATAACCAAAGTATTAACAGAAATATCCATATGGCGTGGAACGAATTCCATAAATTTAACGGTAGATCCCGTCACTGCTTCATCGCAGCTTTATCTATACTAAAAGAGAACTACTACTTTATATTGGGCTAGCCTTGTCCCCTGGTCGCAGGTAAAGAGCCAAAAGTAGTAATTGCCAACTTTCTTGGCAAAAACACTTCGGACTCATGTACGAAATGATACATTAATGACTCAGCCGCATAACAAATGTTACGCGGCTTGCAACTCGCTTAATGACCCGAAAGAATGATGATTTTATTAATAGCTATATTTTTCCTCTATCTCCCGCCTAAGGTTTCTTTTTAAAGCTGCGTGGATAGTTACTTTTTAGAACTTGATATATTATGGGGCAGTGGACAGTTATTTCCGTGTGCACGGTGCAGATTCCAGTGCTAGAGAAATTACGCCAATTATCGCTATCCGCCGTATTTTTATTGTCAGTCTCTCTGTTACGTTGTGTAAACCTACGTAATATCTAATATGTAGCATGCTATTCTTCTCTATAAATATGCCAATCCTCTCCCGTCGGTAAAATATACCAAACCATATCTATTTCTGCTTTGCATTGTCAATGTCTTCGATAGAATCGATAGAATCAGTTTAGATAAGATATATTAACTCAGTCAATTTAATATGATCTCAAGCCCTTTAATCGGACCCATGGAATAAATATACCATAATTCCAATATGTACACTGGGCTAAGAAATGTATAGAGAGGGTTTAATTTGGTAAATTCCCAATACATACTAAAAATTAAACTCAGTGACGACCCCTGTAGATGCTCAACGAATGGACGTTCAAGAACCATTTCCTTATCAACACGTCTGATTCTGGATGATGCATAATTGTCCTAATAGAGACTCTTCGATCAGCCTGAAGTGGACCCGGTCATTATTGACGGTCAATCTATCCCTTAATCGATCATCAGTCCTCTTCTACGTGTTTACCTAGGTGAGTCTGCTTCGCCCACTTTGCCTGCGAGTCTTCTAGAAATACGACTCCCATTCTTACGCGCTTCGACATACATCCATACGCCTTGTTCATTTGTTTCTCAGTTTGCGTGGCTATATTCAAAATGTTTTATGGCCGCAAGACGAGCATTGATTCATTTAAACTGGCTCTTGGAGACCCTGTCAGGACCGCAAATGGGCACCTTATTTTACTTAATTAGTGTACGTCAACAGATGGTCATAAATTTCATTTGTAATGGAGTGGTTCCCAAACGGAATTCCCTCCCGTTGAATATTCGTAATTTGGGGAGCTTCGTTGCTAAATTCACGAGAAAGGCCAGTACTGTTCTCCTTAAAACAGTCAATGGGCAAAATTACACCTGACATGACGTCCCATTGGAACTTTTTGGTATTTCTATATATTTTTTGTACCGGGAACTGTCATAGCAGTAGTTGTGTTACTTTGTTTGATCGCAAAACACGTAAAATAACTTTTATAAACACATTGAGTATAGTTCAAGCATTCGGACATATCACACATTCTAACTATCTAGCTATCACTGCCCAAAACATGAAAACGTGGTAGTGAAAAAGCAGATGTCATAACTGATATTAGGAATGCACTTTGCATCGGTGGTGCTAGCGCGTGGGATAATGATTTCTTCTAAGAAAAATAATTTTCTAACCTTGAAAAGGAATAATATCTGTTGCAATGCTCAATGTGACGAAATATAAGTATACAGTTGTTAAACAAACGCCGCGCCCAGACAACAGAAAATTTAAGTGTAGTACGGTTATTACGGTGCGAAGGTGTTTGTATTTGAAATGAAATTGTGAAGTCTGACTCTTCACAGTCAGGTTCTCACGCTTGGCGGAAACGCAATAATGGTGGTTGAACAGATAGACTAATCGCTTCGTAGATTAACGACCAGAATAAATACGTACAAACATGTATAAATAGCTTGAATTCATCTATATTTGTTATGTATTCTATTGAAAAAGCCCTATCTGCGTGTATTTATATGTTATTATGGATGGTATGCTCTGAATAATTAAATTGCAGCGTCATGGAGATCACTCAACTAAATATTTCGCATTTTGCATGCCGTAACAAACATTTGCACCCTAGAAAAACACGTTTGGCAACACAGGGTAACCTGACCCCAACCACAAGAAAACATACAGTGCTTTCTTACGGTGGAATTTACAAAGCGTTGATAATTAATTCATCTAAATGATAAATGTATTCTATCAGCTTCATTTACTAAATACACCCGTGGCAGTTGCCTTTTTGGAAGGACATGACCGGATGAGACACCTCTTCACTTTCTTATGAAAGCAGGAAATTCGATAACAAGGTAACATTTGGCTTGAAATTTCATAAAACGACGCATGTGCCCATGTGAATTCAAGTGTCACCGTTATTTTAGTTTATACTCCATAAGCATGTAAGGATTATCAAATTTCACAAAGGTAACTGCTTTATGAGAGACAAACAACTGTACCAACTAAAGACACATTATGAGCGCCTCTGAATACCTCTGAACCAATTTGCTTGCTTCGTATTGTACCCCGACTTCGTGCATGCTTCATACGCGTGGCGTGAACGTACACCAGTCAACAACGTATGACTTCTTAGCGTGAGATCGGTTAACGTGTTTTCGGTCTGCTGCTATTGCAGACCGTAGTGTTATTCAGTTAACTCGTACACAGGACCCCTTCAACCCTCTTATGACCCAAACCAGGTAGTTATTTTCCTCTGATGACTTCGGCCTATCGCCACCATGGCCCGATCCACTTGGCCTGATGAGTTAGCGTGGTGGCGTGGGCTCACCACCCATGCGCCCTCCTCTGTAAGGCCGTTCGTGTCCGTAAGTGTCTTTGTCTATCTTACCGATCGCATTGACGGCACTTCCTATCTCTACACAGACCCAACCCGTCCAAAGAGTTTGTCATCAATACTTCGTCAGAGGCGAAGTAACGAGTGCAACTACAACATTAGCGGAAGATATCAGCCAATGTCAGGAGACAGCATTTCGATACCTTGGGCAAAGATCTTCCTATCCTATAGATCTGGTATGTTGATATTATAAAGGTGTAGTCCGGATGCTTTTTGGCCACCTGAAGGCTCTTGCGTGATGTGAGCATCAGCTTGACGGGGAAGTCACTTTGATCTTCGTGACTTTGACGAGTGACGATCTAGTGACTTTGAGAAGTCACTTTGACCCCTAGCAACGCTTTACACAGACGCGTATACAAGGCTCTCGTAAACTATATATTAGTGTTGGCGAGTCCATCAATTTAATTAAAGCAGACTTTTCTATTACGTATGGGGACGTTCGAGCAGAAATGCCTATTAGTGTCGCTTTCCGCCAGGGCGTTAACGCTGGCCACACGTTTTTCAATACAATTAAGGAGCGAAAAAACAGTTGTTATTGTTATCCAAACACAGTATACTGATTTGATACTAACAAATGTGTTTCGAGTAATTCTGAGCACGTCACCCAGCTCACGAAAATTCGTAAACGGTGGATGATATTCCCTTCTACGGTAATTAGTTAGCGTAACTTAGCTCGAGAAATTTATCGGATTTTTTTAAAATTTCGAAACGCTTTTTGTCTAATAACATGACAATGGTCTCTCTATGGTTTCCTATAGCTCAGCTGCGAATTATCTGGTAGCGCACAGATATTCAACATAAGTCTAAACAGAGCGAAGGCCACGTGAAGAATGACAAATTAATTTTTTGTACAGTAAAGTCTGTCGATAGTCCAAAACTAGCTAATACTTCTAAAATTTTTTTGGCGCGTATCACTTAATGAGCCATTACCAGGTGACTGGCTCTGTTCTAAGCGCATTGCAAAAACCGCAGTCCTACTTACCAGACCATTTGCGGAAATATGCTTTAGCAAGGAACCTCAACCACCAAAAGGGAATTAAGCTTAAATTATTAACAACTTTTATGAGGGTATTGGGCGCGGGTCGACAAGCCTGCCCCTTCTGATTCTTCCCCTTTTATATTCCTTTCTGTATGTACACATGCGTGCGCTCTAGAATCGCTTTCCTCCTTTTTAACCTTGTTGTTCCTTTTGCTGGACGGCCTTTAGCGTAATATGCTGCCTCCCTGTCTTTGGCACTTCTTCCTACCATCGTCGATTTCGCGTTGTTTGGCCCTCGACGAGCGAATGGTGGCACTTTGATCGACATTCGGTTGACTCAGTTTTGCAACTTGCATTCAGCTAACTTATTTCGAGTAGGGAGAGCGCGGTTTGAGTCGCCACCGTACGAATCGACCAAGAGGGAAGGCCACTGAAGGGCGGAGGAAGCGATACTTTAGGTCAAGTTTCTTCTCACCCTAGCGCTCTCTCTCTCTGTCTCTCTCTTGTAATGTCTTTCGATCTTTGTTGGCTAAAAGTTCAACGTAGAAGCAGAGCGGGACAAGGCGAATAGTGAAATAGTACTCAGTAGGGCTGCCCGGAGGGAAGCGTGGAAAGAGCGAAGAAAACAAGCTAGGCAAACAACAACAAAAACAACTACAATAGCCATATCATCAAAAACAAGCAGCAGCAAAACTGTAGACAAGGGGTCGAAGCAGGAAAACTTTATTTGGTGGCATACGAGACGAAACGTTTGCTCTTGTATTCACGTGCACACTCCCAGTTTCCCCACCCGCTGTGAACAAAACTAGATTTTGAAAATTCGCATGTCCACAGGCGTAGCTCACAAGGATCCACAAGTTGAGTTCGCATTCGCGGAGATTTACTCGTGGACAGGGGAAGAGAAGAGCTCCGATCATCTGGACAAGCGGTGTCTGGATAGACAAATAGCCGCTGTCCTGAACAAACTTGCCAGGGGGAGGTTACGTGCAGAGATACTATTGCGCTGCGTCTGCCATTAGTGGCCATGCTAACGGCCGCGTGCGAGGTGCCATAAGCAAGGGAGAATCGCATAAACAACAACATCAGCAAATCGGGTTAGCTGCTTCTACGTATAGGTTTTGGGAATTTGGGAGAACCTTTAAATTGCAGTGTGCTATCATGGCTCGATGCTATGTAGATACATATATTGGAATAGTTGGTAGAACCTAGCAGGTAGAACCTATGAGGTGAACAAAGTAGAGGACTATCGAAGAAATCGTTGAGTTCGTACCCGGGTGTGAATGTTTCGCCAGTTTTATAACAACTCCCAGCGCCAGAATTGCAACTCTTGCCGCTTAGATACACAGGCATGAATTCGGGTTCACCGTAGTTTGAAGTGACGCGCTTCATGCATGGTAAACGTGCAGCGAGAATCGAAATTCTAGTAGTAGCAACGCAAAATTTCATGTTCATACATTCTGGCAAATGTACTTCTTTTGCGTTTATTTTTTCTCCACTTTGGACTGTCACTTACATTTGTTCAGCACGAACATTTTAAAAGTTTTAATTACGAGTTAATCATACGGCTGTGAAATACTGATCCACACGATTTTTAATTAGACGTGATTCGAATTGTCGTCGAACATTTGCAAAGTTGACGCTGTGGATATGTTGTCGTTATGCGTCTAGTCCAGTTTCATGCCATTCAATCTCCACAGCTTACGAAAGATTCGAAAATTCGGTATCTGCTACAATTCCCTTTATACGCTGATTCCATTATTTCACTCCAATTGTGATCATTGTATTACGATCTCTATCGAACCCGCTTACGGAAGGTCACTCCATCAATGAGCTCTGAGCACACCACACACACACGTTAAGTGGTGCCCTTCGTTATAATTTTATTCCGCATCGGCTACCCTGGTCTGCGCTCACTCTGCGTGATTAGAACAGTCAACGTGGCCAGCTTATTATTTCTATTATTTTTATTATTATTATATTCAGCCCCTGTAGCCATCGTCAAGACTGGCCAGTTGAGGCTGGTGGGTGGTCATGCTGCCATTTGCTAACAAGCTGTTCCTTCTAGCCCGTCTCTATCCTAGCTGAACTTGCCTAGCGTTACCTCGTTCGCTTTTGTCGGTCTCGTCGTGAGAGGCGTAGGGACCCGGTGGCGCTTATATGCTCACTCTCGTTTAGTGCCAATCAAAAAAAATGTGGACATCGCTTGCGTAGGGGCTGTGCCGTTCGCCAGGTGAAGTCGTGTGCGTCCTCGTTGGACTTCCCTTGTTTCGGGCACATCAATGCTTTGACAACGATGACAGCAGCGAGTGCAGAGCCCGGGTTGGAGCTCTGTTTCACCGAGCATGGCCCTCTTTTGGTTGCCTTTCGTGTCTGATCTGGTAGGATCCGTTTGTCCTGGCCCTGGACGGGGCAGTCTCGTCTTTGCCCTCAGCACCCCAACCCGCATGGCCACAGTCCAGATGATCCAGTCCAGCTACCCTCCAGGTAAACCCCCATTCTCTTCAATCTCTCCCCCGACTGCCTACGTACACTTAGTCTGCCTTAGTGGATTCTCAATAATTGGATTCGTTCGTTTCGCTGTTTTCTTTGAGTCGGTATACCCCTGTAGTTTTGACTGGAGCTGAATTGTTGTTGCTGTTTCTGCTGGAGCCCATTTCTCCCGGAGTTCTCGCTGAAACGCCACTCCGTCAAGGTGGAGCCGGAAGCTAGGTCGAAGAAGTTTCCGCTTGGGAGAGAATAGAAATGGCGGGATTTTAGGCGTATCTCCGCATTCCCTTCCGGTCTCATGAAGAGACCGACAGAAATGTATTATAGTTTGAGTTAAACAGAAACTTATTTTCCTGCTGTTAAGGGACGTAGGCACCGAAGTGGAAAGGCGAGTTGATTTGTTAGATCAAGTGTGGGGAAGAACAGAATTTCGAGATTGGTTATGGTCCTATGACCATTGTTTGGAATAATGTGACACCTAATTACAATGTAAATACACGCTGCAACGATACAGCCGGTATAGGTCTCTTGTCCTTGCAGAGGGTTCTCAAACAGGTTTGTACAGCACGATTATTTTCCAATTTATTTTATGACACAAGCAAGGTACGTCACAATGTACAATGTAATCATAACGTCAGAATGGCAACCTTGCTAGCTTCATTGTACTTAAGAGGCCATAACTCTTCCGAAATCTTTTGTTTGGCCTAAAGCTAAACCTTAGTAATGCTTCGTTGAGGATGTCCGAGAATGCAAAGGTAAACCACCAAAGATCGCGGACTGCCAACCGACTCCGAAAATTGTAATAGTGCACTCGTAGGCAGTGCTCGAGAGGGATCCACATTTGATATTTGTGGGAGGAAAGCGAAGCATGAGCGAACGGTCAAATCGAATAACAGTGCCATTGATCGTAATCATCGATAGACTAGCTCGTCTTTATTCGAGATGATTTGGGTAGAACAAAGTACAATATCAAGCTGGCTCCCCTTCGAATAGTAAAACGTAGGATAAGTGATTCTTGCATAGATATATTTCTTTTTTTTTTTGAAAGAATATTTTTACTTAGTTTCTCCCTATAGTCTCTCTGACTAGTGCGTTTTTTGCTGTTCTTTTTTGTTTTTGTATTTTATTCAAATATAATGATAGGGTCAATAACATGTGTGTAAGCAAAACGTATGTATTACTCATTGGCAAATCTGTATATTGTAGTCTAAGATAATAACATTTACAAACACATAGAGCAGCCAATGACCCAAACACAACAAACTAACGTTTTACTTGTTCTTGAGAAGTACAAGATGTGCTGCAATAAGAAACAAAATTGAAATGTAGCACCCAATAGGGTGCGTTAACAATAGTCAGCAACGTTGGTCTTTCTAATTTATCGATCTTCGATAAATCTACTCTTAGCGAGTGAGGGAAAAGTCTACAAATATAACCTTTTTACCATTTTCCATAGATAGTACATCTATATCCGTTCTCGTTTCTACATTCGTTTTTGTAAATACTTTGTTGCACATATTCACGGGTCGCGGAGGACCTATTCATCAATTTCATCTAACTCCATATGTTGGCATACATATGTATATTTAGTCTTGTGTAGCATAGGTGACTGATGGTATTGACAGGACAAATCTGGCCACTTAGGCTCTATTCCCGTAGGACACTCTTTCATTGTATTTACGACAGGACAAATAATATTGGAGCATATGGAGCAAATCGGACCGATATGCACTAACACCAAGATGTATTTGTTCTTGAAGAATGTTCACCACTTGCGGCGATTTTCTAACGAATCTTCTGATGCAGTTGCACGAAAAGCAGTCGGAGATATATTACAAACGATCAATAGATATCCACACTGCTCTTGACTGCGTCTCTAGCCTGTGATCAGCCAAAAATTATATCCATAGACTCTCCGAGAAGTATTAAATAAATAAAACAAAGGTATTTCTATCTAGATTTACACGTAGTGAGGTATTGTTCCATAACTATTAATCCGTTTTGCCCACGCATAACTCTGACAATGGTAAGATGTCAAATGTCCGCGCTATTTTTCAGTTCAACGAATATAATTTGCCGAGAGGTCGCCCAAAAAGCTTTAAATTATAGTTAGAAATAAAGCGACTCTTTAGAAGAATACTTAAAATTTACCTAAAAAGTATAGAGCTATTTCCTGAGTTATTCTCGGTTATAAATTTGGTCGGAAAATTTAAATACGATTATAGAGATTCGTTTGACCAAAAAACCTTTTTTGGGTAGAAATGACACAAGCGTAGCATTACGTTTAAATAAATTCATTAATAGTTTTTATTCTTTATTTCTTTTGCGGTTAACTGAAGCCTACCACATTTGCACGGATTCATAAACCTAATAACTGAAGAGCTCTTCGTGAACTATTTAGGTTATGACCTATTGATTAAATTGTCTGATCGTTGGTTGCCCTATTTAAGAAGCAATCAAACACCTTGAAATGTCCGGTGACAGATACGATCTTCCTCGAAGGTTTGTTTGAACTCTTCGTTTTACTAAAACCTGAATTCTTAAGCATGGCCATCTTACATATTTTATATCGGGTCATAGGTTGTTAACATTACGCATCACCATTAACGTTGCTGAGAGGTTATTACAGTAGGAAGTCAGTTCAGCGCCGTTGTAGAGACATTGCAACGAAGTACTAAAAAAATCAAGCTGAGCTCACGATTCCAAATCACAAATGGCGACGGGAGTGACAACTAAAGCCAATCAACGAGAGAAGTGACAACTATTAAAATTCCATTCGTCTTTCTATCTATTCATCTATTTAACGATCCGTTTCGCGTTACTCGTTCGTTTAGACTGTTTATCAGACGCTTTCGCGTAGAAAATGAGACTGCCCAATCTCCTTTCGACAACGGCTCAACTCCCTCGGCCTCAATAACACTTGTCGACGACAGCAAGAACTTAACGCACCTCAGACAGCTCAGCAATGGTTCGGCATTGAGAATGCCGCTCGGAAAAGCCTTCATGGCAAATCAACAGGAATCCATGGGCAGGCTAGCTAGGAAGCGTTGAGCGAACAAGAAGACTCGCAAACAAAATTAATGGACTCTAAATTAATGGTCGCAAGAACAGTCAGCTGGAGAATGGAGAACGGTAGGGAACTCAAAAGTAGCATGACGGTTTGACTAGTCGGGTAGGGAGACAATGCTGGTACACTGTAAACTGGCTTAAAAAGGAAGCATGGTCGTATAGACAGATAAAATCGGAGAAGCTCGACGCCGCGATAAAAGGACAAAGCATTTACTGGTCAGGCAGGTGGGAGCGACTCGTCCAAGGCTTCTTCAAGTATCATAGTCTAAAGAAAGTGAATAACCTGCAGCGACAAAGAAATACAAAGCCCTATATGCGATAGAGAAAAAGAGAAATCAAAATTATGTAAATGCAACAAAATATCCTGACGGCAACGTCACTACATAAGACAATTAAAGAATAGCCCAAGTCAATATACAAACGACCTACAAAGTTACTTTGTCGAGCGCAGTATCGAGATAGTCAGTACCTGGTACGTCTTTGTACATCAATGAACATCAACACCTCCAGTTATAACGTATTGCGTCAGAAAATATTGCGTTAAATTGATTGAAGTTGAGCTAGCAAGTGCATAGGCGGACGTTCAAGTAGTAAATACGTTTATTGCGGGACTACGAAGTTGTTCAGTGAACGTCCCAACAATATCGTCTTGTGAAATTAATTTGCACTCTCTCAATAATTTTTGGGCAGTTGGGCTAACGGCGTCTGAAATATATACTTGTAAATGTATATGTTGTTCTTAATGTATTCTTTCAAATTAGAGATGAAACCGTCATCTTTGTCGCTACAAACTAATTCTTCACGTACGAGCGAGGAACAGCCTTATTTCGCTTCAGTTACCTACCCCACTGATTCTGGCGTCTGTCTATCCTGTAGCGTTCACTTCCTCCTGGAGTTTTATACGGCGAAGATCTCTTTTACATCAATCAGAAGATGAAGAGGAGAGAGGCCTTGCGTGGGCGCCGCCATCGTCAGCGAAATCCCGAATCATTAATCGAGTAAGGCAACCCTAAGAGCAGGGAAAGTACTGGAACCTAAACGGAGGAGAGACGGGGGCTGACGGTAAGATCAACTCTGGTAATAGCAGAAGCAAAAGTGAACGAGATCGTAGCCCGTAGCAGGCTGAGCGTAGCCCGCCATTCGTGGTGCGCGCGCGTTCGACAAGCAACGAAAGCAGAGAGTGAGTGAGGTTTCTCCGTTCACCCTTATCCACCGGTTGAAGTGCACGATTTATAGATAAAAATCAAAAGGCAATTAAGCTCTCCATAACCCCTTTTCCCTTGCTTCAGCTTTGACCGCCCGAACTTTCCCCTCCTGGTCACATTCTCTTGTTAAGCTCCTTCCAACGCAGAGCTATCCGCTCTGCCATTGGATACACAACGATTCTCACTACACTACACACATACACAGATATAGACACACACATACACACACAGCGACAGCGTGCTTTGCTTCAATAGCAAGAGGGCACCTGATGCCCATCGTAACAGCATGAAAGAACGAAGTCGCGTGTAGTTGGGGGCAACCCTCGTCGACTCCTTCACGAATAAGGCACCCCTCTATAACCCCCTTGAACCAATCCTGCCCGCCTAATGCAAATGTTAATGTAACCTCCATCTGACATGAGGCGGCTTGCGCGCACGCCTTCATTACTCTTTTCGATCGTCGGTGGGCGGACGAGGCGAACAACGGAACGACAACCGTCGACACCTCAACAGCAGCAGCAGCAGCAATAGCAGAAGCAGGAGCAGGAAAGCTAGTCGAAAAGGCAAAGAGAGTGAAAGTAAAGCTAGAACGAACCTACCGAACCTCTTTCTTCATCTTCATCCCCTCTTTTCCCGACCCATCGACAAGAACCGGAGTGAACCCCTTTGGCAAAGCTACGTTAACGAGAGTTCGAAGACCGGGGGTGTTGGGCTTGGGACGTCCGCCGGCAGGCATATACCGTAGATATGTTTATCTCAAAGGTTAGAACGAGCGATGAGGTGATAAGCACGAAAAGAAACAAAAAGTTACGTTGCAGAGGGACATCTGCTACACAGAGGTGGAGAAATGTTTCTAAAGCATAGCCCAACGTGTTTTGGCAAGCCCCAGCAGTAGGAGTCAATCAAACAATACGTTTTGCTAGATGTCTGTATACAAGATCTTTTCATGAAACATGTGAGTTCAATTAAATTTGCAAAATCTTGTTCTGGTACACGGACATACTTGTCACTAAAGTCCTCACATTTTATATACTGTAACATATGCAACTGAATCTTAGTGAAATTGAAATCCAGATCATTTAACAATTAGACTGATAATTAGAAAAGCGTTCTGTCTCTTGGGAAAATATTCAGGCATGATAAAACAAGAAAAAATGAATTAAATATGAAATCCAGTTATATTTTAAAAAACCTCGCTCCTATTATGCTGTGCAGAGACTTTTCTGCTCGCATCCAAAAATACAATAAATAGGATCCGCTCTTCCGTTAAGGTTAGCGTAATCTAAGTTGCGACCAGTTAGGGGTTCGATAATTCGTTACTGAGAAAAGCAATTTCATATTTTAACAAAAATTGTACATCTTTGCAGAGATATGGAATCGCCACACGATGTGATCTAAAAATAGATAATGCGCATTTGCTAACCATGCTAATGTTTTGCTCGGCTTTAGAACCCCGTGTATCTTCTTTTCGTTCTTTTCTACGTTTTCTCAGCCATCTTTAGGAAACCCTTACGAATCATTAGAAATCCCCCAATCTTATCTAAATCTTATGCTAAAAGCATTTTTAGTTTCTCGTAATGACCCGCTAGTCAACATATACACTCTTATCTTATTAACATTGTCTGTTTTTTTAAACCTGCGAGTGGAAGCTTTAAGAAACTTTGATGACAATCTAAACATACTATTGAATTTTCACCGCATCATAGAAACTGTTGAGGTGTTTAGAGGATTCCGAAAAGTTGTCTAACTCTCCGAACACTCGTTAACTGTACATTTTTCCCTTCGCAGTACCGCGTGAAGACCTAACGTCTGGTTGAGCGCACTCGTAAGGTGGAAAACGATTGTATAGTTTCGATTTCGTTCTGCACGTTTAACCTATAGTCATCATTTCGGTAGTCGATTCAGTTCAGTTCGCCAGTGTGTGTATGGCTGGGGCAGAATACAAGGTCCCTTCGATGAGAGGCATAGTTTACTAGACCGGAATTACTAACCGAAGCACAAGGAGGGCTATTGGCCACAGACTCGCAGGCGAAGTGAAAGAGCCGGAGCACAAGAACGAGATAGAATGTGGATAGGAGAACAAGCAACAAGTAATTCGCTATTTATAGCTGTACAGGTTGTCCTATCATGCTTCTCTCGAATGCTCTCTCTCACGATCACTCTCCCTCTGGGTACGGCGGCGTTCGATGTTTGCGACCAGTCGTTCCGCCTTAGTATTGCCTGTCTGCCTGCATTCACTCCTTTACGACAAACGCGAGAAGCCAGACAACAGGACACTGCAGCTGTTTGCACTCACTCGACAAGTGAATATGCATGCACACCCACCATCGTATATAAATACATACAATAGGACTGGTCAGGCGGGGTAACGGCCGCAAGACGTTAGGCCATCAGGACATGTATATATATATATATATATTGCCACGATCCCTTAAAATTGCGTTTTATTTCAAAACTATCCTGTCCCTATAAAGTAATATTTCTTCCTAGATTTCCACAAACAGGGACGCGATTAGCACGTATTCTAGACGAAGCTCAGCTTCTATCTAATGATTCCGCCAACGTCTATTTTTCAATGGTATTTGCAACTGTTTTGTAAACGATGTAAAAACGCTAACGTATACTATTTCACTCTAGCTTAAACACTTTCATTTTAAATGGGGTACCTTTTATTTATGGTCGGACACTTTTCTGAACAGGATGTGCTTTTTCTCTTATACTATATAATAATTTAGATTTGTTTTTAAATAATGATCATATTGACGAAGATTGCGAACGATGTGTTCAGCTATTATTGCATGCGTTGTTAAACGTGGTGAATCCACTGTTTCACAAAGAAGCTCAATAATCAATCCAGGCCATAAAGTTCAAAATTTATTTTCCTTATGGCAAGATCTGAAAATGTCGCCTTACCCCAGAAAAGATCCCTGATCCCTCAATTGGGAACAAGGGGAAAAGGCTTCCTTACTCACAGGAGTTTCCTTTTATATTTGTTTATATGATTGAAGCAGCGGTAAAGGAGTTATTCAGTGTGGAAGACAAATGCTTTCATTATTCAAATTTATTGGAACTATGACTCAATTCATCATTGCCGATGTCACTTTCTCGAATCAGCAACGCCGATTTCAGGCCTTCTTTATTTTCTGGAAATGGAAGAAGCTGGATATCGCTATTCGAATGTTTTTTCGGCCTAGCAAAGTTGCCTTACTCAAAATAATGCAATGTCGAAAAAAGCCGACCGAATGTTCCTGTCCAAAGTATCAAAATATTGAAACTCTGATCAAAAGAAATTACCCTATAAATACCGTGTATGAATATGCTTTAGGAAATTACGAACGTCTAGCGTATATTTAGTAGAAGAGACTTTACATGGAATAATCAGTATTAATATGAACAAACAATTTGCAAATAATCACAAATCCATCAGGACATCTTAAGAATCAAGCGTTTTTCGAGGTAAGCTACGTCCAGCTCAACATTGAATTCGCGTTGCCGTCCCTGATGGCCAGCAGTAGAGCGTCAGTTATCTAATATGTTTTAAATTACTCACTTGTACATACATGTTCGGATATGCGTTATGTACTTTTGTAGTCTGAGGTGACACTAAGTGATTTTATGAGCTGGCCAGGCGGATGACTCGCGAACACCGAAGAGACGAAAGGCTCATATAGATCGAACGCATACATTGCGTTAGGAATGCCATTAAGGCGATGTCGACCAGCAAGAGTCTGCGGGTCGCTGCGACGTTGTGCGTAGGTGTATACACTTATGAAAAATCAAATAAAGCCTTTCCCCTATCGCCGACTTGTAGCTTCCGCGCAGCTTTCCCATTACAGCCCGTTCTTTTGCTGGTGCCCCGGTGAAGTTGGCTACTCTTCCTGTAGATGTTCCTTTGTAGTCGAACCCATCCACACTGCCCGGTCGGTCCCATGTACGACGCTTTCTTCCATGTTGCTTTGACTCCCTAGGCGGCGTTGGCAGAGCCGCCGGTATGGCATTTTATGAACGCGCGGCGCGGCGGCGCAGCGCGCGCCCTTTATTGCTTCGAACGACGTCGCTTCGGTTGGACTCGGTGCCAGTACGGCTAACCGCCTAACTCACTCCAGCAGCCGATGCGGCGACTCCGGCAGCTGCTGCTGCTGCTGCTGTTGCTATTGCTGGCAGGCAGCTAACGGTGTGTCTTATCGTGTTTGTAGATTATTATTACTACACACAGACACACGCACACAGACGCACACACAAACAATCCAGCCATACAGAAGCCGTTGCACATCAACAACAGCTACAACCAGACGAAACGACTACGCGGAGGACGCAAGACGCTTACTATAGTGTACACAAGAAATGTAGACACAGACCGGAGGCACATACTGGGTAGATGGGATATGGTCGACGCGGACAGACCTTTCGGCTGTTCTTTCTGCTGAATTTGGCCTCGCCTGAAACTGATGGTTGCGTTGCTTCATTGGCGTTGCTTCCTATGAAGGAGTCGAAAGGCGAAAAAGGAAGAGGAGCAAGGCTTGGAAAGGCTTTAGGTCGCTTTATAGAAAGCAATTTCCGTACATTTACTATGTAGGGGCGGCCGACCGAACCTCTTGCAACGCGCGGCAGTCAAAGGCTAGGTCGTGGTGATTTGATCGCTGGTGGTGTATTGCAGTATACAGCATGGTCGAGCTGATGCCTGGCGTACAAGGGAAGAAGATCGGAGGTTGGATAGGTATGTTTTGCAAGAAAGTCTACAATGTAAGGCCGAATGGCGCCGAGATTGTAGAGCCGCCTTTGCTGTACCTGCTGGTATCACTTTTGAAAGCTGACTGCATTCTCTGTGATTCGCTCGGAAGCTACTTGCTCATGATCAGGTACAAGACGAGAATGAAATAAACACGGCTAGAAGAACTTCTAGTCAAGCAAATTAGACGGGTTTTCCTACTAATCTACCTGTCTGAATGCATTAAAAAATCTATTAAAATTCGTCAATGTTTTAGAATGTTTGTTGTTTACATCAGGTTTCGCACTAAACAAAAGCAGCAAAGATTAAAATATGATCTTTAGATTTAAAATATGTACTACCAGTGTATCATAACAAACTCCTTCTTTAAAGCGTAAGGCTCATGCCATATTTAACTAGGGCTCTGGGGCTCTATCTTTTCTAATGAGAAGAGGGCTTATAGGACAGCTCATCATTGTACAGATGCTTCAATTTTAAACAAAAGTGTTCGAGTACTTTTTCAAGATAAAACAATCACTAAGGGTAGGACGCCAAAGGTAGATGTCATAGACACTCTGTATATATCAGATTAAGGGTAAAGACCTACCTGCGAGCAAGCAAATGAAATGATCTCGGTTGCAAGTCTGGACGTGAGCGAAATACAACAGACGCCAGCAGAGGGAAGAAAGGGACAGTAAATAAAATCAAATCCCAGGCAGTATCAGTGGGTGGTACATGTATGGCCACAGATAAACCAAGCGAAAATGGGATCACTGTTAGGACGACCCTGGGCCAGAGAACCTGCTAACTTCTCTCGCATCGCAGAAGTGCAGGATCGAGAGGTATATGTAGGCGCCTCATGAGTAGAAGCGAAATAAACATACACCCTTTGGAAGGCCACAGAGGGAATGTCCTGAAAATCCTTTGAGAAAAGAACATTGGAGAAGTGTGCAAAGCCACTAAACGGAGGTGTAAGTGAAGTTGTCGTCATGTTGACTGAGTAAAAGGTATTGCAAGAATACAACGAATAGGGTTAGCTAAGACAAGGGATCATCAAATTTACAGTCGAAGAGGGAAGTACTGTCCTATTTTGCAGCCGAGTGCCCCGTGCACTGCATTAGCGTTAGTGTTATTGAGGTGGCTTGTTAAGGCCACAAGCACTCGTACAAAAGAGAAACGAAGGGTGACAAACACATGGCATTGCAACAACACAGGGAGAAGAATTTGCCATTGTCATTTGACTGGAAAAGTTCACGACGCAAAGTGATGACCGGGTGTGCGGTTGGCTTTTGAATAAATTGATCCTTTTATGTAATTCTAACTATGAATTCAAATATTTCCTTAGTTGGGTCCAAACGAGTACCAGCGCCACTCAAATACAGGTGCGTACGAGTATGACCTATAGATTTACTTTTGTGAATTACGAAAAAAGGAATCGATAGAAACAGTAGAAAGGTCGTAGCTAATTCGGTTTAGTCATACATTCATTTATCGTTTTTCATGTACAGTGTTACTCCGCAGATAAAGGAAGGACGTCACTTTAACGTAGGGTTTGTTGTTGAAAGCTAGACTTCTTTCAAATTAACTATAATTATTGTATTGACTTCTTTAACGCCATAGAATCTATCGTCGTTGTGTCGTTTCGTAGGCGGAGTGTTTTATCCCTAAGTAATCCACCTACAAGCACAAACCGAGTATTGATCGGTCATAGAGTGACTTCATCTAAATTACTCACAGATTTTGCGCAAAGAAATGAAAGACCGCTACAGAAAAATACTTGTTTGGTTACGGAAATTGAATAAGTTACATGACTGTGAATAATTTAAAAATTATTTTTCTACCATTTTTTTGCTTTCATATAGCTTAGGAAAGCTCGAAAAAACAAGTTCATCTTAAAATGGTGGTGCCATAAAATGGTATGGTGAGCGATAAACCTTTCACGTCTCGTTTTTCAAAGCAAATTAAATGTTTTCATTCTATTACTTCAAACACCCTTCCGACACGTCAAAACAGCTTGCAAAGTTGTAGGGTGATGAGACCGCATTCAAAGAAAAAAATAAGACAGGGTTAGCGAACTTTCTAGCAAAAGTGTACCTATCTCCTCCAAAATCTCGTTTGATTTGGCCGAAAATTTGCCTAAAACATTCTTGAAGCGGAACTCCATGCAATCAATACACACGGATACATCGTCACCATTGTCGCTCACGTTAACGAAAAATTATCAAATAGTTGATTTACCTATTCATGTCACATTCACGTTTTGTTAGCAAATTAGCCCAATTAGACACTTAGTTCAGTCTGATTTGACATTAAAACAAGGGAAAGTTGTTAATGAATTTTAAGGCCACAGCCACATCGCATTCTTTATTGATATAGATGATTATGAATATGCAAGCCAAGGTGTTCCGTCTTGAGTTTGTTTGAGCAAAAACATAATTACAATAACATACATGTCTAGTCTTGTATTGCCAAGATACAACTGCATACAACGACGCGAGCCTGAATGGCCGCCAAATCAAGATAAAGAGTTTTTGAAAGCTCTTCTCTGCAGCAATCAAATTGCCCAGGCATCAGTCCTCATCACATTTGTTCCTCCCCTAGTCTCTAAACCGAACAGACCACCGCTTCTATCTACTCCTTAGAACAGACATCAACAGATATGTGCCTCTGTATATATATATACAGTATATGTAAGCTATTGTATCTCCGGTATATAAGGGCATTCATATATAAGACCAAACGGTTTTACTAAGAGTGGGTTAGCCCCGTTGACTATGCCCATATATCCCACTCATTCTTTCTCTGGGTACACTGAGAACATATGATCCGGCAAGGCTTATACGAGCAAGTCGCAGCAGGCGAAAAGAGGTCTGGGTTAGGCTCAGTGGAGATGTGCTCGGTTACATGTTTTTGCTACATTGCGACCGTTATTCGTATCGTATATGGCCACCCTTTTATGGAGAACACAGAGCTTGATACATTCATTGAAAGACACCAATCTAAAGTCACGTATAGATATAGTATTCTTCGTTTATATTCCTGCAAGTCTTCTGACTAATGTCATCTCAGGCTCAGTTCCTTCCGATATTGTTCTTGGACATACCACTAGAGGCCGCAAATCGATAAAACGAATCCACTGTTCCTCAGATACTCATTCAGTTGCTCACTATATATTTCTCCAAGGCGACCATTTATTATGACGTAGACTAACTCTCGTGGCTGTAAATGTTGTGGCAAGGCGATGTGTCTACACAGTAGGTGGGTGGATACATTCAGTATGTCTCTTTTGTGTGTGAGTGTGTGTTAATCCATATTTCGGGTCACGCCTCCAGAGAGCTTAGTAGCCTCAGCCTTCTACCGGGCCTAAGGCTATGGGAAGCCAAATGAATGAATATAAATATGTACAACACACCGCTACAGAGATGACCATAGTATGAGCATTTGTATGTATATCGGTGCATGTAATGAAATAAAGGACTAAAAGGAAAGAACCCTATTGAAGGGCAAGCGGTGAGACATTATCACAACTAGTTCTAAATATCTCTATCCGTCACATACGATCACTGTATTTTTTCTTTGTAAAGTGTTTAGCTACAGCGAAGGTATTACCGCTTACGTGTATTAATTCAGCTAACAGTATATCCTCATATCGTCCTATATCTGGTTTTACATGAAAGACAACCGTGTAAGCATCTGATCTATCTGGCTGGAATACCTCTCAAGTAGTCATACTAATATTGTCCGGTTTCCTAAAATTTCAGAGAGAAAGTTAACAAGACATAATTGTAATTATACTGCGTCTTAAAATAGTTTGGAACTTAGTGTGTATGCAGGGCTTTCCGATATCAGCCTTTGTCGCTTTTCGCTAGATCGGTTGGAAATATAACGAAATTTATTATAGAGAAATTTTAAGCAAGGTGTGCTTTATTAATGAACCTTCACAATTAAGGTAAACGTTTTAACACATTTTTCTTAAAGCTGTATAGTTTCCGGTTTTTCAAGTTTTTATCTTTTGTAAGTCAGAATATCACTAATTTTATCGCTTTTGATTAACCTAATATCTTGGAACCCTTTAGGGGGGAAGGCGACGTTGTCAGTCGTTATTTCTCACATACGAACTTATGCATATCCAAGGCAATGCGTTTAAACATCAACCCTAATAGTAATTTAGCTAGAAACCTTTATTTCTAATACCAGTTTCATCGTATACAAATTCACAGTCCGATCCAATAAGCCCTGCTTAGGAAAAAGTATTAAAATAGCTCATCGGATTTTATGACAAAAATATTAGAATGTGTTTTGCTTGAAATACATATTTTATGGAATAAACGTGTAAGACGTGTTTTCAAGGTATGGAGAAGCGCGCTTTCCTAGGGATTCTCTGAACATTATTTACTCTTGTCAATGAGAATCACACCATTTGAATGGTGTTCTTCTGTGCCCTAACTAATCTTAATGCAGGCATAAATAATCAATTCTGAATTTAAATGAATTCCTATATAGTCACCCAGACTATTAAATATGGTGAATATAATGACTGTTTGCTTATTACGTTAAGTAATCTTACCTCACAACTATCTTGTTTCGTTAAACCACCATCAAAATTGAAGTCGACTTCAGAGAACGAACATTTTCAGTCATCATTAACGTTCGAGCGAGTAGAAAATACTTGAATACCCCTCAAAAGAAGTGTGTTCTTAGATTTTGCATCAAAATCCAACAAGTACATAATTTCTAATGAAACTTTTCGCGCATTTAATTATATGTTACTTTGAATTAAACGTATGCGAAATATAGCACGTATATGTGTTTCCTCATAAATTTGGAAATTGACTTAAAAACTCTTTCAGGTCAATTTTTTATTTAATTCGACTTATGACATGCCAGCCAATTTATCACTGCGTCAGTTTGCTATTAAGAAATGAGATCGAAAAGTTTAAATCGCAGTGATTAAAGTGATTTTGTGAATGTTTAAGGTTTTTTCATATCATTCAAACAGTGGTGTTGGTCGTTAAAGAACCTAGTTGATTAGGGAATCCGTTTGAGATAATTTACCTTATATTTGAACCAGATTAACAAACTCAATAAGCATCTGGGTGGCCAGATGTAATTAGTTCATTTGCCATTACCTACTTTTTTCGATGAGCGTCTTCGACGACTCCGCTAACCTTCTTATAAAGGCAATGCAATCCAAAAGAAACCTAACGACAAAAATGTTACAGAAAAAGCAGTTGATATGAAGCATAAAACGTTAATAAGCATTCGCTGTTTTTTACTTATTATGCAGATTATTGCTTGCAACTGTAAGACACTTAGCTGCCATATGTCGGCCATGTTCGGCCAGGCGAAAAGCGATGCCAGCCTCTACCGTCTTTTAGCTCCGTGCATTCGCAAAGTGGGTGACTTCGCCCAGTGGAACTCGTAGTACCACGAGTAAACGAGATGCAGAAACGCCGAAAGGCAATGCGAGACACTAAGAAGGATTTAGGTAGGTGGTGGGGAAGAACATAAACAAATCAGAACGTCACAGTGACATTACCGCGAACGAACTCTTTGTTTGCGCACTTAAGGCTGCAAGCGCACACTCTTTCCATACGGCATCATCATACCGCCAGACGCTTCTACCACTGGTCCTCATCTGAGTTAAACCAAGAACTCATACTGTGTCAGCTAACGGCCGCTACGCTCTCCCAAGAATGAAGATGATGCTTTTGCAGGAGAGAAGACCGCCTACCACTTGCAGAGTTCCGTCGTCTGGTCCCCGACGTGTGCAGAGTGGGGGAGGCAGCTGCTTTCCTTGGACGACATGCCGATACTCTCTGCCAGACCACCGCCAGCTAAGCAGCCAATGCTATGCTCTTCGGAAGTGTGCAAAGGGTTGTTTTGAGTTTCGTACTTGCACTCAGCTTCTCAATCGCCGGCACCCCTTTGCCGGTTTTCTCTTTCTCTCGTTTTCTCCAAGAGAGAGGAGTAATAATAAATTGTCGAAGTGTCTGATTGCACTCAGGGCTGGAACATGCATTGGTGCTGTTGCAGTTGCAGGGAGAGCAAAAGTGTGTAGTATTCAGAGAACTCAGGAACGATGGTCATCAGAAAGCAAGACATCATACACACGGCCATACGCACATTCACGCACGAACATATACCACGATGTAATAGTGAGTATATACTGAGACGAGTGCCATTACGACAGGAACCCGATGAGTAAGAAAGTGAGGGTTAGGTAAAAGCAACTCGGCAATTCCACAACGTTAGGAAATGCAGGGCATCTCCTGGCAGAGATGGTGGCGCAGGGGCGAGGTATAAGAACCAAGAGACGTAGCATCTCCATGTCTCATCCCGAACTCCTCTGGCGGCTGACGAAGACGACGGTGTCCTGTTGCCCCAGCCGTTAGCTGAGTACGGCGGCTTAATTGCTGGGCAATGCAGATGAGCAAAAGAGATGCAGAAGAATACGGCCTCTCAACGCACCATTTTCTTCTTATTGTAACGTTAGAGCAAAGCGAAGCTTTTGGTCGGAAGGATCAAATCTTGAGTAGCAGCAGCAGCAACACAACATCTCCCTCGCAAACGACCGTCCTCTATTCGTATGAAGGGAGGCGGCTGCTCTTAATTGTTGGCTCGCCTTAGTTGCTTTTTGCAACAGTCTCATATTGTAAACTGTAATATGATGCGACATTTGTCAACAACCATCGGAATTAGCGGCGCCCCTTGCATCGTTGCCATCTCGGTTCGCACGAGATGCTTGCTGGTCTTTCGTTGCTTGGCTGTATATACACAAACTTGGATTATACGCTCAAACCAGAACTTAATGATAACCGTCGAAATGAGTATTCTATCTACAAGCTCAATTAACGAGCTTCAGCAAAGAAACCTAGACAATAACATCTGCTAGGGGAAAGATAGTATCTTCACCAGCAGCTTAAAATGAATAGCGAATTTCCCTACATCTCGCTATTTCTAAACCTTTCTGAATCGACGTTTTTCGAAAAAGGGTGTTTTCGAAAACCTATTTTTCCTTTTGGCTACAGCAATATACAGTCTCTCACGTCATAGCTAACACTTAGCTTCATCATTAACCGCTAATAATGAACAGTTGAATAGCATATAATCCGCCAAAAATGCATCAGCGTCTCGCAGAACGTCGTGAGATGAAAAACCACAAATAATGTGGTAGGTGCAACGAAAAAATTATGTACGGAGGGATATAATGTGTTGTTTTTAGTCCTTTTGTCAACAATCTCTTCCAGCGACTATTGCATATTTTCTTTTCTCGGTGGACAACCGAATCAAGCAACTACTACCAGATTTGGCCAATACGCCTTTCTCATCCAGTCGTTTTTCATTCGATTCATTCCCTTTCTTCCCAATATCTTGTCGAGTAACTTTAGGATCGCACTCCCTCCTTCCCTGTTCTTGTCCCTTTTTCTACCCTTTTCTCCAGTACTGAATTCAATAAGCCGGAGAAGGAAAGTAAGTAGGATGTAAAGTGAGGTCTCCTACATCCTTTCGACAAGTTCGGCGGCCGACTTGGCGTTCGTCGAGTGTTCGACTACAGATCTCGTCGGTTTGGTTCGGGCAGGCGCAGACGGCGAACCCTTTTGGATGCCTATCGAACAAAGTCAGGAAGATCAAGGAGGGGACTGGACAGCGGTGAAAATTTGCTAAAACTTCCTCGTGGCGCAGGAGGAAGGCACTACCACTGCTTTTTCTCATAGCCTACCGTAGCTCTGTCTGTCTGTCTAAATGTGGCTGTCTGCCGACCTATCTAGCGATCCATCCGGTTGTGGCGGCGAGCAGAACCGATTCTTTCGCTATTCCTAGCTCCCTTGGCCTCTCGCTCGGCCTCTCTCATTGCTGCAAAAATCTTATTACATATCGTCTTCTGCTTCAGCCTCTGGTCTCGAGGCTCATGCTCCGTTCGACATAGCAAAGGGCTGGCGACGGCAGGCAAAACTTCCAACAGCCGCGCTTCATCCGCCACCTCCTTTTTGGGAGCAGCTTTTTTCCGCTCTTTCTGCCCTACAAGAGGGTCGCCCTTCCCAACCCCTCTTCCCCTACTTCCCAAAGAACGTCCGCTTGCCTTTGCTAGCTTCTTTCTTTTGTTGTAATGAAATTCGAGCCACTATTCGCAGTTAAACGGGTTTAATACTCACCTGGAGCGTATGTTTCGATCGTATAAGTAGGAAAGATGATGAAGTTTAGTGAAGAACACGCTCCTCGAGGAATGGTCTTGCTCTTCCCATCCTTAACTTATCGCCAATATGCAAAGCCTTCAGTCGTCCAAAAGAGATGTAAAATGACTGTTTTCACTATACGAACTGTTGGGCAGTCGCTGACGAACAGTCGCGAAATGAGTCGTTAAATGACTGCCTGGATTTTGTATAGTCGCGATATGATACGTTATTGCCTGACAGCCACGATTATGGCCCTTAGGGCAAATGCAGCAGCTTTCTAATACAAAGTGTTTGCGTATGCTTAATCGTCGTCTATTTTAGAAGTGCTCTAAAGTACGTGGCCTACAGGCAACGCAATATGGTAACGCATGTGCCCTAATTAATAATGATATAAAACTCACGTAAATGCCAATAGGATAGGCTTCGTTCTAGTACAGTGATGGGCCATCAGCACATCTCTGAAACTAAGAATAGCGTCTGCGTTTGTTCATCCCTTCTTTAAAGCATAAACAGCTTAAAAAGCATGAAGAAACACGTATATTTGATTTGGAGAAGCTTCATAAGATAGATAGGTATGGAGCTCTGTATGGAGAAACTATAGACTGTTAAGCACGTACAAAGGTTTATCGCGCGCCCTTATTCGTACTGGACATGACAAGACTTTATTGCACGACAAATTTAACCCATTGGTAAAACAATACAATAATTGCTTCATGTGGAAACAAGTACGACAGCGGAAGGGGGATAGTTAACTAGTGCCACTTTTCCGTTAGTTGATTACTGCCGAGGACCGATACTCCTCTCTTCGCTCAAGGTAAGTGATGTAGTGTTACACAACATGACAACTCATAGGAACGTTCAACTCTGTCCGACTGACATATTGATCCTCCAAAAGAGCACGCGATACCTATTTCCGAATGGGTTTGTTTCACAAATTTACCTGCGGTCAGTGCGTAGTAGAAAACCTACCAGCAGACAATGGAAGTTCACCAATGGTGTCGGCGTCTTCTTTTTTGCTTGGCTAACTGTGTGTGTGCGTGCATGCATGTATGGGTGTGTTAAAAGTGGACGCTCAGTACTGTATTGCACTGCTAAGCGAATGGGATGAAGCTCGCTGTAGATTCGCAGGAAGAAGAGGATTCGCGGATTAATTCGATTATAAAACAGACACACCGTTCTACCACCCCCACTTACTTGGTCGTCCTGTTTCACCATCGGCTAAACTGGACCCAAGGCAGCAACGCTGACGAATATAAAGCCAGTCGTGGTCCCGTGGCCGGACGAAGCGACTTTAAGGCGGCAGACCACTCAGAGGGTCCGGCCAGGCACAAATGCGAATATAAGCACTACTTTATTGTTATTCCGCTGTGTTCCTTCTTACATCGTTCGTTTTATCATATTGGATTACAGTGGTGCTGCTAAAGGGGCCAGGTTGGGAACCACTACTTCGATGGCTGGCGGCTGTCCAGCATCGCAGCAACACTCGACTCCAATACGAACCGCTGACGAACTTTGTAAAGGGCAAAATCGACAGGCAAAGCGTCAAGAGTGTAATTCACCGAGAGTGTTTAATGTCGCTTCAACTCAAGAATCTGAAATATTATTCATGGACTTTCGACTGACTGACAGTTCGGTAAATTAAGGGGTACCATCTGCATACAAGGGTTGCTATGAAGTATGATATTCGATATTCGGGGTACGAGCTTTCACTATAATCGAATTTCTAGTTATATGCCTGCCTCTATTCATTCGATGATTATTCGAAATTATTTTTAGTGTTATTCACACTTCATTTTTTGCCTATACGATTGCGTTAATATTCGACCATTTTTTCTCACACTTTGGAAACGTCTGGTTAACTTGACGACACTTGACGCCATTGAGCTCGAGATGTTCACTTAGCTGACTTTATTTGAACACCTGTCGTCTTAATTTATGTTTATTCGCTTCATGGAGTGGAAAACTTTTTAAGTGACAAACATTTTGAATTGAAATCTTGGAATAGTGGCCATGAAAGGTTGTTGTTCCTCAACGCGACAACCTCGAAGTCGTGACGCCAGCTTGCCAGCAATGACCCACGACCGCCAGACTCAGACTTGCGATCTAAGATTATGCGAGTCACCCAATTTGGACTGTCAGAATAGGTGATATCACCTTTCCAAAAAGACCTTTGAAAAATCTTGATGTTCTCAAACAAAGCAGGCAGTTTTCTTCTTCCACTGCTGCTCATTTACAATCTGTGGCCTTCACAAGTATTTTTGGAACGTTTTGGACCGGACATAATATTGTGTTGTTGGGTTTAAAAATAGCTGAAACGTTGTAGTCGAAAAAACAACGCTATGCATAGTTGACAAGACATGGAATAATTTATTTGTAATGCCATACTTCTCATAGAAGAGATATTATGTTTTTGTTGTTTGCATGGGCGCTTATCTAAATTGGCCGATCCAAAGATTCAATTTTGGCGTGATTGCAACAATTTATATTGTGCGGTAATTAATTTACTACTTTGAACAGACATTAGATCGAATATTACTTTGACCCTTAAATGTTATTCCAAAATTGCTCTGTATAAGGCGAAATGTGCAAAGCGAGATTTCAAAGTAGTAGTTTTTATTTGTATAAATAACATTTATCGTTGTTGTCTAGATAACGATAATGAATATGATAAACGATAACGGTAACAACGTGTGTTAACAAAATTGCGATTATCAAGGCTATTCCGCTTCGTATTTGCCGTGAAAAGCTTGAACCGGAGGTCCTATTGTTATACTCTTTCCACTATTCCAATAAGCCCACATCACAATGTAAAAGCTGTCTAAGGTTAAAGCTTACTAATGACAACTGCCTCTCCTAGACGTGTACGCCTGTTGAGTCAGCGTTTACCGACGAAATCCTAAGTTCCTCTGGGCTAATCTGTCGGCCGTCCATTTCGGCTTCTGAGTGACCATAAAAATCATGTCAGTAGCTAGCAGGAAGCGTTCCCGGTGAATCACCAAGCAGAGTTCGCCTTAGACTTAACGCCGAAGGTGGTAGCCGTTGCTAACCATTGCTAACCTTCCCGTCCCATCCCTATCTGTTCTAAGGGTCATTTGTGGTTAATCATAATGTACATCTCGATGCAAGCAACGTCAATGCTTTTCAACGATCACCACTCATTGCCATAATGTAGGATAGGTGCAAAACCAACTGCAACGCCCCACCATACAGAGAATTTGATGATGTATTGGGCTCTAAAAGTCGCTCGACGCCCGCAGTTGTTGGCGTCAATGGGCTGACTTTAGTTGTGGCCAGTGTGTGTGTGTGTGTGTGCGTCCGTGCGTGTGTGTATAGAAATAGCGACGTATCCGTGCTCATGTCAGTGTCTAGCTGAGAGGCTGTGTATATGAGGACCTAATCTCTTGTATGAGTGAATGTCTCGTCTGCTAATGTCGGAAAGGGGGGGCGCGCGATGGGGTAGCTGGTGTACTGATGTTGCAGCTATTTGGGGTTGTATCGCTTCTATTTTGCTGCCTGTAGCAGACGAAGAGCAGTGCGTCTGCAGCCTCTGATGGCGGCTCCTCGAGCGTCGAGCGGCCCGGTCGCTGCCAGCAGGACTAATAGTTTTATTGCAGTTCAAGCCACCACTGGATGGGGGCAGAGTTCACGCCTGACTCTGGCATAGCGGCCTGAGGATTTGCGGCTCGCTTAGATCCGACATGGGCTCGCACCGGTGTCCAGGGAGCCATTTCAAGGGCCATCCGTCGAGTGGTAATAGCGCATCAGTGTTTGAATCAGGCAGTACCACCTCGACGACCGAATGCCACTTCGCCTTTGGCCGTACATAAATCACGACATCTTACCTGCTGCCGATGGCGTCCGTTGCTGTGCATATGTTCGCTGTGTAAATGTACGCGTACATATGTGTCTGTGTCTGTTAGCGCGATGTGACATTTCGTTGCTGGACGATCGACCATCCTGATGGTCCTCGCGAGGACTATCAGGATGGTCGAGGAAGGAACTGGCATCGAGGAAGCATTGTCTAGCTTTTACAAACCAGCTGATATGCGCGTATGTCATCGATGCAGTTTTATGTTATGGGTAATGGACGGATTAGATGAACGGTCTCCTTGGAGACGCCATAGCAGACCGCAAATGCCGATTTTTAGAGATGAGCAACGGGAACGGGAACGATAGAGAATATCATTTGGAAAGAGTACTGAAAAACAACGAGAAGCAGCGGAAACACTGGCAACATTTGAGCACTTTTATAGAACGTGGTGAGGCATTCACCATGAAAAGAGAACAAAAGCTAAGACGTAACCTAGCCCGACTAATACCAGTGATACACATACAATCTCTTCATAATTATGATCCTTTCCATTATATTTCAAATATTAGGCCCTAAATGGATAGCCGTAATGGAAAGTACAACCAGATTTACAGTAGAAATTTGCCTAATTTTCTTCACAAGCTTTCCCAATATATAAAACGACCTGTGCACCATTCTATCGCCTATACATCATCGAATGAATTGATGAAATTTGTCTGCGCGTGCATAAGCAGGGCCATATAGGCTACGTTGTTACCAGCAACCGAAGTCGAAATTGACGGCCTTGGGAAATGGCTTTGAGGAATGCTTTCTCTGTCAGTTTTCTTAGGCCTCCAGAGGTAAATTGTCTCATTATATCTCACCCGTGCGCCAGCCTTCTCATGGGTATTCCGGCAGGACGAAACAAGAGCGACAATGGTGTTGAACTTCTCGGCCACTTGCTCGTTTGCTTTCAGTCTCCACTTCTTACTCGGAACCTCTTCTTTCAGTTCTCAACTGCCGCGCCCCTTTTTTTGTGTTCTGCGCTCTGATCAGGGTTGTTTTAGGCACCCCGGCCGTACGCACTCGTCCTTTTTCTGCCTAATTTGAATTTGAATAAAACTTGAGCCAAAAAGCCCTTTTTTCCACGCTGTCCATCTCGTCCCACAGTCGTCGCCCACTCCTTGTGGTTTGACCGTTTGCCTATCCCTTTTTTGTCTCGCCTTCGTCTCCGTCGCGCCCCCTACGAATAGCACGCGCCCCCTGTACCACCCCCTAGCCTCCCACTCCGCCCACCACCTTTCTCTGAATCTGTTCAGCTCCAGGAAGAGCTTCACGACCAGATCGTTCTCTATTGAGGGCAGCAGGACGGACAGCCACGACCATTGCGGCGCGCTCACCCTAAGTTGTCTCCGTCTCCGCCAAATCGTAGAAAGATAATTTCCTTTTAATTCGCCGCCTTTTAATATCACCACCCTCTGTACTCCTAGATAACGCAGATCGTGTCATCTAGCGTGACCCTCTTGCACGTTCGTTTCTACCGATCCATATATATATACATATGTATGCAGTTCATGAGACTAAAGCTATTCGGATCCTATTAGGAAGTCGACATCCGTTCGATGCAATTCGCTCACATTTTAACGCTACCAAGCGAGCAGGTCAGCTCAACAAAGAGCCATATAGAGACCTTGTACGGTACTTCCCATAGTGTATGCGTAAGATCATTTGTCCTGTTTAGGATCTCGGCTATTACCGCGATTGATTTTCGTCGCCGTTCCGTCACCTAAGTGCGCTGTCTCCAAGACGGTCGACGTATGAAGAAAATGCGAAACAACGTCGAACTTAACATTTAGTAGGCAAATAGAGGCCATCGAATAGACGTCGGGATATCGGCTGGATGGATGTACGACTTTCTCTCGATTCTCGTAGAATAGAGACACCAAAATGAGAACAACAAGGTTAAGCGGCCGAGAGGGGGGCACGACGGAGCTGTTCTAAACCTTCTACGGACGGACGGCCCGCGTTGCGTACCCAGCCTACGACCCATCTCAGTTGAAAAGGTACGCGTACATCTTCTCTCCGGGGGTGCTTTGCATCTGGCTATCATGTCCGTTAGGCAGTTCGACAATAAAAGGGGACGGGGGACTTTCAAACTAGGCTGTGCACACATCGCTTACCCATAGTAGATACGCCAAGGACTACACTGCCTTTATTCCTCTGTCTTTATTATCATTGTGGTAATCGAGCAATGATCGGTTGCTCGCGTTTTGATTTCATTACGAGCCATTAGTGTACTCGAAGCGGAGTTATGCGAAGCGGTTATTAGGCTTGGCTGAACCGCCTATCGCTCGCTGGGCAAAAGATCAGACGTCGGAAACGGGTGCGCCGGGGGCAAACACTGAGACGGCATAAAGATTCAGAGAAGATCAGTGAGCGATTTCTTTCTGTATGCAGTGACTGGACAGCGCACGCAAGGCTGTGATACGGGGCTTTGCTCAACTCCAGGGAGAAGGTGAGGTGGGGCGTATAACGAGATAGACCGAGATCATAGACAATATTTGGCCAGATCGCCCCTCTGCTAAGGAGGTTATGAAAGACCTAGCAGACCTATGAAATGGAAGGCCTGTTTGAACCTGATGCACTACTCTTAAAAACGTTCTCGGAAAAAACAAATTATTTCTCATTCGGGTCGGGAGATGTCATGGCGGGGCGACTTCTGAGATTCTGACACGTAAATATGTTGAGATAATACTAAGCACGTTGTGTAGCATAGCTTTATATCGCCTGATCTATGCTAACTTATAATCTATGTGAAAGCAATACTATCTCTTATGCGATGCCACTCACTTTATAGGAATGATTTAGACTTTTTCAATTTTTTGAAGGTCTTCCTTCAAGCATGAGAATCATCTTAGAAGTGCATCACGAAGGCAAAATTGATTTAATGAAAGGTTTAACCTGTTTGTTCGTTTCGAACAGTAAACAATGCATTATTTGCTGTCTTCTGCAGTGTACCAACATCGTAATATGGTCGCTAAAACCGATTTGCGGTGTCGTGGTCGCACCTTGACTCTTGAACAGGTTTACAGGTTAACTCGTAGCTTTGTTCTGGTACTCGTTGTACTCAATCAGATGCCACATTTCCACTGTTTTATTTGTAAGTTTTGATCGTAGTGTCTGAACAAGTGAAGTGCAGTTGCCTTAGTGATAATCCGAGAAACATCATTAGGTGTAGAATGAAAAAATCTTTATCATCTTGACAAACATTTTGTTTTTAGTGCCATAGGAAGGTTTCTATGATGACTGTCTCTTAACGCAAAAAACAATCCATTCCTTTTGCAGCCTTAAGGTGGTCAACTAGGTAAGGCTACAACAACCATTGCTTTTCCCTCGTCGAATATGATCTCATAGTTCATTTGCAAAGATGACATATTCACATCCATTTATTTGCTTGTTTGCGGATGCCTTCGCAAATCTTTGAATTAGCTTTAAACCGCCTCAGGAATGCAAAATCTCTCTAGATCGTTCCGTTGCTCACATTATAGTTTCAACTCAGTTACTTAATTTTACCTATTGGGGATGTTACGTTATTTTCTGTTATGTATTATTTGTAACGTTTAATACTGATTTTTAGTGGTGAACATGCTCTGAGGGCCCAAAAGTTTGCAACAAGCTAAAGCCAGCTGATTCGTTCCTAATAAATCTCATATACATGCCAAACAGCGAATTTCTACCACCGTACCGTGCAGCAAAATGAATCGAATCTGTTATTACCCCTATTAATGAGAGAATTTCGGCTATCGCCAGCCAATGAAGTCGCATCCACGACTTCAAGTGGAAGCGCTAGAAAAAAATGCGAATTTCGTCATGAAAAGCATTGTCAGCTGTATCGACAAATCTGGTAACAAGCAAAAATCGCAAGGGCAAACTGTAACGACTTCGAGTAGTTGCAAGCGCAATGGCCGCGCCTATTTTCGTTTCCATTTAGGCGAAGACGCCTAAGCAGTCAGCGATAACCAGCGTAGCCACGCTAGTTCGAACGATGGCGGAGTATATCGTAGGAGTCTTTTTACCAAGAGAAAATAACTATATGATGACACAACACAGGGTTAGCGGGTGGCAAGGGATGGGGACTTAAGCCAGTGGGTTCTATGCTCTGTCTGCCAATGAATGTGACTGTTTAGTACCGTTGAGGCTGGCCCGTTTACCCCCCTCGTTCGCCGCTGCTTCCACTCAGGCCACCACCACTGTCAACAACCATACGTTATGGGATTAGCTTTCGCGTTAGCATTGCATGGAGAAAAGCTAGCTAGCGCAACGCGACAACTAAAAGACAACAGCAACAGCAGTCGTAGCATCGTTCAGGAGATGATCAGAAAGGAGAACCCTTCCCCATTCGTTGCCGTTGGGGGTTCAACTTCGAAGCTGGCACTAGTAACACCCAGCCTTTCTTCATCAGTCGCCATAGCAGTTCCGCATCGCGATGCGGTATTTCGTGGCTGTGCAGTAGCAGTTTGTTTGCCAAAAAGGTAAAACTGGTTAGCCAGACTGGGACCAGCTGATAGAGGTGCTGACAGATACGACAGGGAACGCGGGAGATCTGAAGCTGCTCTTGCAATTCGCCGGGAAAGGGCTTCAGCATATTTAGTTCGAGATGCAAGCGTGGTAAAGGCTGTGCATTCTGAACGCTGTCATAGCTCCACCATTTGAGTTCGTATAGGTTTTCACCGGTAGCTGATAATAATGCCGTCATTCCGTTCCATTTGGACATAGCATTGAATGCCATCCTGGGATCCGGCAAGTTGAAGGCTACCTGAAGGACCTTGAAGACGAATTTCTTATTTGTGAGGCGGACGAAAAAGCTAAAACATTTAAGATTTGGGCTAAGAACAGTCGGTTGAGTCATTCTATAATGTCCTCCATTTTTAAAAATCTGTCGATTACCTCGTGTGATTTTTCACCTCAATTTGTGACGTCCTTGCATTGCTAGCCTTGCCTCGTTTAAAAGAAATCCTCGGCTGTTGTTCAGATCGGCTGTTGGAGTTGTTAGGAAGTTTTAGCTGACTTTCTTCTCAAAATTTTACAATTTTACACTTAAATAAATGACAATGTTTGTTAAGTGGCTTTCGTTGTACGACATTCCCGGCTATGTACCGTTCAATTTAGACCTTTGAGACTAAAGTTTGTTGAAAATTGTCATGTACATATATTCTATTTTTTTTGACAAAGGGGCAAATAGCACACGTTCTGACCCACTCTATCGTTATGTATCTATAGTGGGCGACTCACCCTGCTCTGGCATTGAGGTACTCTATCTTTAAAAATCCATTACCTCTTCAGTTCCTTCCTTGGAACGTTTTCAATAATATTTCGCGAAAACAGAAGGACCTTCATTCTAATCAGCTCAGGTTTATTGGTTTTGCATCCTTTTCCTACAATCTCTGTCGGCAGTCGATACAAGGTTTGCGACGATCTTAGGTTTCATTATCTTCATGAAGCATCCCATCAGACACTAGGCCGATCTTGAAGGGCTTTAATTGTCTGTTCAAACCAGCCCTCCCTTCATTGAGCCGCTTGTGTATCTCTAACATGCGGATCATGTCGCTTTTTCGATCTAAGGCAATCTATTGAATTCACTGACGAAAACGCCGCTTCCTTAACTATGAGGAATTCGAGTCAGTCTATGGTTTAGTTGTTCTTGCAGGTATCTGACAGCTTTTTTCCTACAATGCCTGGTATTTTTTCCCCAATGAAGAAATTTCTATTAATTCCTAGCTCCGTTTCAGTTTTGGCTACGATTATAAAAAGTCCCAGATTCACAACGTTTACGACAACTCTATCTCCAGCCGGTAGAATTGATTGGGGCAGGCGGTTATATATGAGACTTAAACGTCGATCTTAGCATGAACATTTATCGTACATCTGTCAGGACTTCATAATCTTAGCCGTTTTCCACGTGGACGTGGGTCTTCTGGTCACTAGCGTTTAGCTATGTCTGGAATAGGGCTACACTCTATATATTTTTTAAAGCTGACCATCAGCCAACATTTAAAGTCCACGGTCGCAGTTTTTGCATTACTTCGTAAGACGGACCCCATATAAATGTAAATGTGCACAGGCGGGGATCGAACCCGTGCACCTACGTGTCTCTTCCAGTCGCAAGGCGCATACGAATGCACCAAGCCACCGAGCTCGACGGGTACACTCCAGCGCGTTTAAAATATCTATATTTATAAAAAAAAATATATATATATACCATGTTATACTAATGTGAGTGGTCATATAAGTACCATATACTCTGCTCCTTTTCTATATTACTATTTTACAGCACTCGTTGTTTCTGCTTAATTAGGAATAATTAATTATGCTAGCTAACAATAAAAGCAAACAGTACATGCGCAGCAATAAATGACGCTGCCAGCAGCCCCTGTCTATGTATCGGTGGTAATCTAAGCTCGTTTCTTTCTGTGACCCCAACCCTACCTGCCTGTCTAACCTAACCTACCCCAACCTGATCGGGTGACTGCGTCGGAACAGGTTTGCCGTGAGTTTCGCTGCCTTGTAGTCGCAAGGGAGTCCGGGGTACCACCCTGTGACTCTCTGTTTGACTAGTGAGCAGATGCCCTCACATTCTGCTGTTTCTCCTGCTTTTAGCGTTAGCAGCAACCAGCCCTGGATAAATTGCTTTACGCGAATGGATGATCTTGCACCCTGCCTGCAGATGGATGCGCACGCAAGTTCAATCCAGATCGTCGGACGCTGCTACACTGTCACGCACGCACGCATGCACGCACGCACGTATGCAATGCAATGCCCGTGGATGTGCGTAAATATAGCGCATCAGCGGCTAGGAAAATCACTCTTCACGACGGCAATAGCGGTTGAAGTGGCAATAATGAATTGTGACGAGAACGGTCACAGCAAAAGAGGTCCACCGCGGGGGCGCCGATGAAGCGAGGTCCTGTGTGATATTTGTGTTGCTTGCAATGCTTCGTCCTTTCTTCTTTTCAATATGATAGCGTTCTTTGTCTATGGCGCCCTTCGCTGAAACTCTGGCGGGGTCGTTGATTTTCGCACGCGTCCAAAGCTGTATTTTGTATGGTACAGCACAGACGCACGCGCGAGAATGGTGGTCGTTAAGCAAATCGTAACGTCGCTGCGGCTGAGGGCAGATACAAACAAGGTAATGCCTCGTATCCTCGGCCCATTCAGCAGCTATCCATCTAACACCTCCCTATCTGGTACGTCATGTGACCCGACCATCTCGGCATATTCATACCTGGCGTAACCCGTACACCTCTTGACTTTCTATTGCCTCTTGCGAGACCTGTTCTGAATAGTTATTGCGAGCTGTTGGACGACTGGAGTTCAATGGCACGGCGGGGTCAGCCCGGTATAACCGCCCGGGGGTGCGGAGTGTGCGGGGGCTCAACGGGGCGACAATACTTGCTTAGGCACGTCTCGTCGCTTCATCGCTCGGTTCTAACCCTTCGGTCTCTAGTATTTTGCAGTAACACGACACGGATGTGTAACTTCATAATTGTTGAACATGTGCGATAAAACGGGTTGAAAGGTAATTGCAGATGCAATCTTCAATAATCCAGCTAAATTCAAGCGGAGTTTATTTTTGAAGAGTTTTTCTTCTGTTGCGTTTTACTTGTTATAGGCGATAAAATGGATTGCTTGCTTTTAATTTATCAGCAGAACAAATTTTATAGGTGAAGATCCTAACCGTAGATACCACAGTGAGTTCAGCGGCCACTATCATGTCAGAAATGCGCAACCGGAGTGTGACAAAATAGCTCGAGGCCAAGCACGCAACTTCACGCCAAAGCAGCTTTACCTCAAGGTATGGTGATAAGATATCTTTATTGTGATATAGTAGCCAAGAGTTTCAGTCAGCGACTAGATATAGACCTTCATATCCTTCCTGGGATCCTTGGCTTTTTTGGATCCTTGCTCCTTTCTGGGGATAGGAACGCATCGATCACGTAGTTTAGACCTCCATACGCTGGACACCTCATGGACAATACAGTTTCTCACAGCTTCATACATAAATGTGTGCGCTGCTGCTTCGACGAAGAGGGCAGTGATCCGATTGTAGCCTCTTCCAGCAGAGCATTTCGGTACCCTTCATAGATAATTAGATTTGTACATGTAGGGTTTCGTCCAAAATCAACAGATTTAAAGTCATTCATTTGTAGCTAATTGGAAAAGTGTGGCACTCTTCCTATTTTGTTCAATCAAAAATGTAGGGACTAGCACGGCCGCCTGCCTAGCCACAAAATTACTTTTGCAGACCACAAGACTTTATCCTCAAGAATATCAATCTAATTCCACACGGTTAAATGTCAATATTCTATAACGCAACAACATACGGATCAATATATTCTTTGTATGGCTCAGCCAATATCTAACGACAGTGAAGTTAACAGTAAACTCAAGCTCATTGCCATGGCCAATAATTGTGTGTTTACGACGACCAAGTGAGCGTGCTCACGCACTGAGACGGGTCGCAATGGCTCGTCGTCCTCGTGGACGTTGAGTCGGACTAATGCATGCCTTCTTTCATATCCGGACAAGAGCCTATTCCTGGCGAAGTAACAGTGCAAGCCATGCGATGGAATCAGTTGGGCATTGTGCAGTGAGTGATGAATGCTGAGTGGCAAAGAAGCTGGCCCTGCCCATGTAGAACTCGCTAGGGCGGTGAGTCAATTTGTTGAGGAATGTCGGGAATCCACCGTTCTCCACTGCTCCTCGACTTGGCCGCGTATCTATCGGCACAGGGAGGCCTGCGTGCTTTCATTAATTGCGTCTTGTTATTTTCTCTGTCTGGCTAGCCTGGGAGCAGGGCCCCTCATCTTCGTCCTCGTCCTCCTCCTTGCTGTCCTGTGAATGTTCAGCTATCGCATGCATGCGTCTGCCCGTTGTTACCGCCATTATAGTGTCCTGGCCACTACGATTACCTTGCGAGCGCAACGAAAACACGTGAGAGACGACAGTATACGGGTGGCAATGTGCGGTGTGCATTCATGCTTTGTGCCCACCGGGTCACAGCGAGCAGTGAGTAGCAATTTTCCGCGGTCGGCTGTACGTTTTTCGCGTGTGCGTCTGCGGAAGCTACACAGATGAGCACGTGCAACCGACCTGCGTACAGATAAAATGTTTTTCATATATACATTCACCAAGCGAGCTTCATGGATTTTTTCCTTGCAATATAGAATGAACACACCGTCGTGTACTCTTGCACACGGCAAACACCATGCGCGATCAATAATTGTAAAAAATTATTTGAGAAGCTCTTAAAAAGCATGTAAGGAAATCTTTAAAATATTTGACAAAATTTCAAAAACTATCTAACGGACTTCTAAAAAAACGTTACGTCAGGCAAAGAAGACACCATCAACAGCCACCGTATTCTTTTAGTAACTAGCACGCCTCCAATATTTCTACCAATATCACAAACAGAACACGATAAACAACAGTCACACGGTCATATACAACTTGAAAAGGTAACCCGAAAAATGATATTTGTATTCTTGACTAAGTATGTGTTATCTATTTGTAGATTTAAGCTCATCGTGATATCGTGATAATTTGAATAAAACAGGCTAACCAGTTGGTACGGCCTTAGTTATCGTCTCGTTAACTGTCGTTCCCGTTAAGGGTTCATGTCGAGTGCGAATCGACCCTTGGGCCTTTTAGCCCTTCGACCTTTATGGACGGATGATTCCCGATGTTACTCAACATTCGCATGTAAGAGCGTCAGAAAATATTTGTTAACGTGTGTAAGCTGGGAAAACGTTTACGAATTTTAGTCGATTCATAAACACTACAATTAGCGATATTCTTGTCGCGGAGCTTTCGGAAAAACGCCAAAATAGTACGTTTGGAATTTTCTTAGAGAATGAAATCTCAAAGGCCGTGCAAAGACATGCTCTAAAATACATATGCATGGCTTCCAGACAAAGTTGCACCAGTCAAGTTGTGTCACCTCAATTTTTGTCCCAAAGGCACATATGCGTGCACACTACCCCGAACGAAATGCGATATTCGTTACATGGACACTAGAGGTACATAGCTGAGGTTTATCTCTTGTTCTCTTTCTTTTGCGCCTGCCGTGACGGTCATCAGGTTTCTCCTCGATATAGACTCTGGGGCCATCTGCGCGTCATTTGACTCGATGAGCGTCATCAGCATGACTATATGGTGCGGCACCGATGCCGTGTCGGAAACGGGGAGCATTTTGTAGCGCTTACAGTTCGGCGACTGGTGTAATGTATCTTTGTTGGGGCGTATATCTGTGTGAGTGTGTCGACGCTGTGTCCTTTGCTTAAAGGCGAAGAGGCAAGCAGGCAGGCGGGCAGGCGGGCCTTTTGGTTGTCGCGAACAGTTTGCCTCGGTGGTCCCTCATAAGATGGCACCCACATCCGAGAGAGATCGCACCGCCCGGGGCGTGTGGAGCCAGCATCAACATCAGCAGGAGCCGGGCCACCACAGCTGCATCGAATGGCAAGTCATAGTCAAGCCGATGCTATCCGGCCTGCCGTCGATTGGTGGTCGTCGTCTTGCTCACGAAACGATGAGGAAGAAAAGAAATGAGAGTAGAACATCTATAGAAATATTTGCGGTCGATTCGTTTGCTCGGTGTTTGCTGCTGGTCTCTCTATCTTTTCACCGCTCCCCACCGTACCACAAACTCGACCGCCTTTCGGCGCTATTGCCTGTAGTGTCAAACCCGTCGGCGGGCATCCGATGTCAAATGTAAGTAGGTATGTGAGAGTGTATAGCATATATTGGATAAAAAAAAGTTAGATAAATCACATCTACTGCTGCTACCGTAGGGACTAAAACGAGGTAGACAACACTGAACTGCCAGGTCCAGGCCACTGGTTGGCTGGGCCGGTCCGTCCGTTTTCGGTTATGATGTCGATGATATGTCGTAAGAAGAGCCAAGGAGGCAGAGAATAGCGAGTGCCGATGAGTCGCACTTCGAACAGGAGCAACATGGCAGGCGGGAAACGGAGAGTGAGTGCTAGTGAATGTAAAATTGTCAAACATGATCTATGGACAGAGTTCCGTTAAGC